>CM047518.1:24293734-24578734 GCA_026122265.1 Ammodytes dubius
GTTAGTTAGTTAGTTAGTTAGTTAGTTAGTTAGTTAGTTAGTTAGTTAGTTAGTTAGTTAGTTAGTTAGTTAGTTAGTTAGTTAAAGGTGAAGTAATCGGTTTATTTATGTTACTGTAATATAAGTGTTAAATCGCTCTTTATTCATACAGTGATCACTTACATAATGTGCGCGTTTCATAAAGCCGATCTCTCAGTCAGATGCTCTGCATGTAATCGGCAAATAAACTTATTGGAGGATCCCGACATTTTTATCCAATCACAAGAGAGAACGCTACAAACCGACACCGTCTCACTCATAAATACTATATACACTCCATGGTCTCACTGCCAGTGCACGCCAGAGCAACAGATGGGTGAATGTTTATGCGGCTACAATGGAGGAGCAGGTAAAAATCCTTCCCAATGTCTGTTTTGATGATTTTTATCATGTTTTATCACACTTATGGATCTGAGATGATGCTAGATAACTCGCTGCTTGAAGACCGCAGTGCATTAATGTGGTGACGTAGGGACAAGCGAGGGGACTGCTGACTGCAGTAACTGACAGGAAGTTAGCTAAAAGAACCATTCCGCTACAGCACCTTTAATTCAATGTTAGTCTATTGTACGCATGGCACATTGAGATGTGTCTTTTCGCATACCCCCTCTCAAGTTTTCCACTTCGGCGGTGGCCAGAGCACAGGATCAGCCATAGTACAACGCCCCTGGAGCAGTTCAGGGTTGAGTGTCTTGCTCAAGGACACAATAGTAGAGATGGTGGGCAGCGTAGATGTAACAGCCAGCCACCACTAGTTTCACTATTAACACCCTCCTGTCTGGTGCCAAGGATCGAACCAGCGACCTCATGGTTACTGATATGTCCCTCTTAAGGTCATCCTACCACCCCTACAAAAAGTAATGAGTTGTCATTTTAACTTGAACCTGGACTCATAACCAAACTAAATTGCAGTGTCATTATCTGACCAGCTACACAACCACAGTAGTTCTCCTTAGACGGCGGAGCGGCAGAGAATAGCACCGATGCTGCACACTCAGGACACACCAGCTGCTCCTGCTTCACTTAAAGTGTGGAGAGGTCGAAGATCAGAGCCCTGAGGTCATAACCTGCACAGGGGTGAACCGAGCGAGCACCCTGCAGAAATGATTCCACCTCACTGTCCCACTGTGCCATTTAAATATAGCTGTGACTGAGTTGTAACTGTGTTGCTCTTGTCATCTCTATCCCTGTGTTCCAAATCACATACTCTTTCTTTTTTCTATTGTACATACTACATCTGACCATAAAAATAATGTAACATGCAGTATTGATTGATTGATTGATTTTGCCTCTTGCGTTTATATCCGTCACATTTCCCTGCTTGTTTTCATACAGAGGCTCTGTCGATGTGGCGTACACTTCCGGTGCACAATGGATTGTGGGTCAGAATCGCCCCAAATAGCATGCTGATTTCAACACTAGAAATCTTGGCCGGATATAGTAGACATCAGGGTATTTTTAAGCCTACTAAATCTGACCACAAGAATTGGGACATCCTAAATCTTTTTTCTACCATACTAAATAGCAGAAAGTATGGGGATTGGAACGCAGTCTAAGAGTCTATATTCCTTGTTCCACTACATGTATTAGACATCTTTAGCTACTGCAGTTAACAGTTTAACAATACATATGATCAGCTTCTAAAACACTACATCGCATTTAACCACCATTGTCAATCCAATAAAGCTTTAACAGTTCATGTTTTGTGGTGAGAGTGCAAACCCACTCCAAAGCTGACCTATTATAGGATCGGCCATTTGCACACACTTTATACAGCCAAAGTCTGTCAGCCCAGGGTTTGGAAAAACAATATGTATAACCCACAGAATATTTATTTTTCGTACTTCAACAACTTCATGCAATCTTTCCACTTGTACTTGTGGATATAATGACATTGTACACTCATTTAAAAATAACTTGGGAAAGAGATACGTAAATAGTTATATCAAGTTTCACAGAGCTGTTACTGTCAATGAATGCATCATAGAAAGCTTTTGAGAAGAAACCCTTAGTTTTTATGCACCACATATCTGGAACAAACGTGAGGTCTGCTGCAACTCTCAGCTTTTTAAAATCAAATCTGAAGACTTTCTGTCTGACTTTTCAGTAAAATGTTTCTGCCAATTTTGTCTGCCTGTATTTCTTCTTTATTTTTAATATCTCTAATTTCTCTATTTCTAATGTCTAACCTTGATGTATTGTATGCCCCTGAAAAGCACTTTGAATGGCCTTGTGTCTGAATTGTGCTTTATATATAAACGTGCCTTGCCTTGAAATGTCAAGCTTCCTTGTGTCACAGCAGCTATGCACAGTGTCCTGCAGCTCTACAGAAGTATTTCAAATGAGTGCCGAACTACCAGTTTAACAATCTAACACTAACAAAAACTCCTCCCTCTAATTTGCCACACTGCCAATGTGCCAAGTAATGATGCTATTTTATTCCACTGAGTGAGAGTGAAACACAATGGATAGGGATGACCCCGCAGAAAGTTTGAAAAAATTATCCGATGTAACAACAGACCATGGTTATTATTGTGGTGGTAACAGGTGAAATAAAGATTATGAGGAGCAAATAAAGCATCCCTCCCTGAAACTAGGATGACCCTCAAACGCTGTGTGGGAGACAGTCCTGGAAGGTCCCATATAAATGCTCTGGGAAGCGCCTGTGCACTTTAAACCTACCGTTAAGTTTAAAAGTATGTTCGCTTGTAAAACTTGAAAAATACTGTTTAAAAAACAGGTCTGCACATGGCCACTTCCGCAAGCGTTTCCATGGGACCACCTGCCCCATGTATGACCTCCAATTAGTGGGTAAGGGTGAATCGAACAGAGATATTACAATTAATCTTCATCCTCACAACATTAGAGGTGGAGTCAAAATCCCCTTTTTGTCAAAATCAGTGAATATCTCCTTATGATCCGCCACAAAATGTCAAAAAGCAGAAATGTCCAATTCTCAGAGCCCAAAAGTGACTCTTCAGTGACTTTTGGACTTTTTAGTCCAAGACTTAAATATATTCAAGGGACTTTCAGGCATGACAACTAAAAAATGTATCGGGTTATTTTTGGCATTTGATTTTGAGAAATGTCTCTGAAAGTCAAATCAATGATCATAACAACTGGCTGTTTGTGTCTGTTATATTGGAAAGGTGGCTCTATTTTACATTTTGATATTTTTGTGTATATTTGATTGCCTATTGCTTATCTTACTTGTGACTTTATGTGTCTTTGTCATGATTGTATTTGTACATCCCTAGAAAAGTCACAGTGCACCATCGCCACTTGTTACACAAACTTTTTTGTCTGGTACTTTTCAGGCCATTTAAAAATAAATCTAATTATTTTTTTCTTACTCAGCTCTTCTTAGGCTTTCTACAGGGAAAATAAAGAAGCTCAATTAGCGTAACGAAGTGATTCTGACATCGCTATGCTTTCGATGAACGAGGCGGGAGGAGGAGATGAGGGTAGGTGGGGGGGGGTGGAGGGGGGCGTTGAAGTTTGAGTTTTTTCGGGTTCAGTAGCAGCACGTGTGGAAAGGAGTGGTCTGGGATAATGGAACCTGGGAGCCGGAATGGGAGGGAAGCGGGGCTCAGATTACAGCCTGACAGGGGGGTAAGGGGGCCGGGCTGATATTTGGGAATATACGAAGATTCATTGAAGGCAACGGGTACATAAAACTACAGCGTCTGGCCCGAAGCGGTCGGTGCTGAGTTCTTACTGCAGGTCCCGGGTCCTGCCACTGGATTTTTTTTTCTTTTTTTTTTTTTTTTTTGGGGGGAAAGGGTGAATTTCGAATGATTCGACTTTTGTAACTTGGAACACACACACATTAATCAACGAGAGAAGCCTCCCGAAGCAACCTACCTTTTCCCTTCAGGGCCCCTGTTGCATGTCTAATATTTAGACATGTTCAACATTATGGATTCGAGGACTGTACTGCTACTTGTAGCAACCCAAGCCTGTCTATTAGCCGTTGTGAGATGTCAAGAGAGCGACCGTAAGTGACAGCATTATTTCTATCAAAGTGATATAATGAAGGAAAGCTGCGGTGCATATAGAGAGCAGGTGTTCCTCCAGGCAAGATGGCTCTGACAAAGCTGTATCTTTTATAACAGCATCTCAATTTTGACAAGTTAAACAGTTGACTCCGTGCTTGGAGTGATTTGGATAATTCCCTCGCAACTTTTACGCACAGAAAGTTCATGATTGTTTGGATTCTCTGTTGCATAATAGTTGTGCGGCTTCTGCGTCTGCCAGAAGCGCTGATCTTACTGTAACTGCAAAGGTGTGATAACATTCAATATATTAGAGTTACGGACGTGCGTAAAAGTGATGTAGGCTACTTGATGGAGAGATGTGGCAAGTTTGCGCAAAAGAACGCGCGCAGTGCATTGGGTTGTCCGTCCGTCTTCTTGCTTCTGAGGAGATATTTAGTTTAAGCCAATTTATCGTCTGGATTATTGATTCATTCTGTTAAAGTTTGTAAAGCGAAAATAACAAAGTTCAGATTTGTATCCCCTAGTAAAACCCAATGCCTTATATACCATACGTCCACCTTCTCTCTCAGGGTAAGCTGCTGGACACCTGTGGGCGCTTTAGGAGCCTTTGACAGCCTCTCCTTTTAGCTGCAGATTCACTTAATATGGAGGGGGAGGGGACGGGCAAAAAGTGAAGGTGGTCAGGCTCAGGGGCCTTTGGTGAAAAGTGCTCACATTCCATTGTTGTCAGAGGGCATCCGGGCGAATCATGGCTTGTTGAATGGAAAGGTGAAAACTAAAAACCCAAAATGTCCATAATAATGTTGCTTTAAAGGCCTACTTCACCGGTTGGAATATGAAGGTGTATTGAACTCGGAGATCCTATATAGTGTAAATGTGCAAAAAAATATTGAAATCGGATCATTTTAGCCTGAGAAAAGGCAGAAAGAGTGTTTTATGGTCTCACTGTCTAACCCTACATTTCTCTTTCTGTGACATCACAGTAAGGGTTAGAATTAACAGGACAGCTGGGCCAAGGGAAGACTAAGCGAAGACTGAGGGAAGAAAAACCTCATTCATTATATTATAATAGTTATTTTATAATGATAGAACGCTGGTTCCGTATGGGTGAAGTATTCCTTTAAGTGATTACTTTCAATATTGACTCCATTAAGACTCAGATGGCCCTTATGTAATGTTGATACCTGTGGACTGTCTATGCAGGAATATATCTGAGAGAGGGATTATTCATCATCAGTGATTTTTAGTATCCACAGGAGACATTTGATAGGGAAGGTACGCCAGCAGATTGGGGCCAGGAATAACGTTCCATATGTTTCCATCTGCTCCAAAGATTAGCCATAAGATGTGACAGTCAGCCCAGAGAGAGGGACAGAGCCAAGGTGCAAGAGAGAGAGAGAGAGAGAGAGAGAGAGAGAGAGAGAGAGAGAGAGAGGAGAGGGTGACTGGAAAAATACATATTGTTTTAACCGAGGGATTTTATTATTAAGAGGTGTAGTTTTTCTCAGCATACATTCAAGTCAAGCTTACCAACTTTAAGAAATGAAAAAGAAGGTGTATTTCCCAAGGAGAAAGAGAGAAAAAAAAGGGGGGACAAAATGCTCATGAGAAAAGCAATAGCAAAAGTCTCAGGTTACCCCTTTTCAGAGGAATAGGCCCCTGGATATAATGCAAGCCCTTATTTCCAGCATTTTTTTTTCTGGGAGACGCCGAAGTGGCAAAGAGGTCCGATTGTGACCCTGACACAGCAGGCTGAAAGGCCCCAAGTCACTTAGAGGGGACGGGGGGTCAGTGCCTTAACTCTCACTGACTGACCGCTCATCTAAGAGGAATAGTATAAAATCACAAAGGGGGTACAGGAGATCAAAGTCTAAACAGACTAAATACAGTGAAAACTCAGTTGACTCCACTGTCCCATACCAAGGACACCTGGGTCCACTTTAAATCTTCACTGTTCAATTTTCTGCCCTGGAAAACAGTATGGCTGCCAACACAAGGGAGAGGACGCTTCCCAATTACCCTGAATGATGATGAAAAACACCATCTTTCTATCAGCTCTCTAGTAGACAGAGGAGCCCTTGTCAAGTTATATCCCCTATCAGGAGAATCTTTGACATTTTGAGCCCATGAAAGGACAGGTGCAGTCTCTTTAGACAGTCTCTATCCAAGCCTGTAAAAATTTTAAAAAAAAAAAAACTAAAATATGTGCATGAATGCTGACCATTTTCTCTCTTTTTTTCTTCCAATGTGTTTGAATTGGCATCTGACACAGCTATGGCTTCCAGATGGGTTTTTTTTTTTAAATGTGCCCCCGTGTTTATACAAGGCAACAGTTTGTGAATTGCCCACTCTGTCCCCTTTACCAGAAAGAACCTCATTCATTGCTGGGCCGAGGTCCGTGAGGTTACCTAGACTTAAGCAGTAAATATAGCTACTGTACTCGCTCCTTGTCCCCTCTCAACGGGGCGGTCTGCCCCCTGAGGGGCTTGGTACAGGTTCACCGACTCCTAATCACAGCCTCTTTCTTCCAGCAACTATTTGCCCTTCTGTTGACTTTTCAAGTACGTGTGCCAGACTGGAAAAAATGAGCAGGAATATGGCTAATTAGTAAGTTCATTGTTGAAAATCCTTCTTAAAAGGTTTTTCGACCAAGTACAGTACCTGTATTGAAACATGTCCCACCTCCATCACTCTCTTTGCCAAGTGTGGCTCTGATGATATTTCATTTACTGTATACAAAGTTGGCCTCCTTTTGCAGTAAACCAGGGTGTCTCCCGCAATGTAAACTCGCCCTATATTTAACTTGTCGAGGAATTTCAGGCACATGGTCTCTGGCTCCTGTGAAGTTATTCGAGGTTTTTTGTCCTGCAGGTGTTACTCAGCTTGACTTGTGTTGATGCCGATGTTACAGCGCCATCCTGTGGCCACTGCAGAGGTTGCATGCTTTGGTGTTCATTGGATAACTGGACTCAGTGTTTGTTATTGATTCATGGAATGATGGCACACTGTTTTATTTGTTTTTTGAGATTAATTTTGGAACATTCATACTTTATTTGATAGTGTTATATGAGACAGACTAGAAGTGTTGTTGGGAAGAGGGAGAGAGGTGACAACAAAGGTGATATAGTCGAATTCGGACAGGGGGGAGTTGCAGTTCAAGTGGCCTCATGGTTTATTTTTTTGATCAATTGTTATGTTAAAATTTTCAAGCAAAAACTACCAAACACTTGTTTGTTTCCATATTGTCAAATAATGAATTTGATGGTTTTCTTTGGTATAATAGATTGTAGACTCTTAAGGGTTTGCTTCATTGCTGAATAAAGCAAGAGATCTGAATACATCCCATCGTGCAAATGGGTTATGATAGCAGGCTTATATATTTGAAAATTCTGCTCATAAAATGATTGTTATTTTCAGTTCTGACATAGATGTGCCATAGGTGCTAGGCTACTGTGACACCCTGGATGTTATTTGGGTTTAACAAGATGAAATGTGTCACTGAACAAGACAGTTAATCCTACCTCACTCATGTCACTATCACACTAATAATATATAATTGGGGGAATGTATTTTTGGGTTATTTTAAAATGTAAGTCTATGCTTCTGGCATGTTTGTTATTGCATTATCACATTGGAGGACCTGTATGTGTTGCATATGTATTTTCCCCATAAACAAAACATTGCTCGGTTTGCATTATATCTCAAAGACATTTACAGAGAAAAGAGCAGTTGTTGTTTATGAGTGGCACAGTGCAATAACTGTTATTCATACCTGATGTCTAATCTACTTTTCTCCACCATCTCCCACCACCACCACCACACACACACACACACACACCACACACACACACACCTACACACACACACAGAGGAGGATGTTTTAAGCTGTTTACAAGATGACCAGCGCTATAGCGACAAGGACGTATGGAAACCCGAGCCTTGTCGCATCTGTGTGTGTGACACCGGGACCGTCCTGTGTGATGTAATTGTCTGCGAGGATCTTAAAGACTGCCCCAACCCTGAAATCCCATTCGGAGAGTGTTGCCCCATCTGCACAGCCGACCCGTCTCCACCCATTGGTTGTAATTTATTTATCTCACACCCTCTCATAAATAAATTACCTATACCTTCATGTTGTTTATTTTGGGGCAGAGAAAATGGTTCAGTTCAGTACAAAACAAAGGTTGGCCCAGGTTGCAGTATAATCTATTTCACCTGCTGAAGGTATGAAATCAGGCGTATATGCTATATGTGCCAACCCTTTGATTTGAGTACAGTTCTCTATCCCCCAAAGCAAACAAATGATGGGAAATAAACAGCAACAGTGACACAACTGAGCAGATTTCAGTGATTTCAATGCTCCCTCTCAAAGTCATTTACTTTTCCATAGCTGGCTCACCTTGGCCCCCATCTTGTTTGAATACTCTTCTTCTTCTTCTTCTTCTTTTTCTACCCTGAGTATCATGAAAACATGTGGGAGCCATTAAGGAAATACCTCAGTCAGGCAGACACACGGCTTCACATTTCTACTCTATATCCTCTCTGTGGATTTCTGCAGAGATCTGATGGCGAGAGAAAGTGTAATGCTCTGAGGAGACTTTGTCAAAGGAGCTATTTATTCACCACCACGTTTAGGAACTGCCATCCCCTTACCGGATAAACAGGAACCTTGTTTGGTCCTGCTATGGAAAATGTAAACAAAGTCGGGTTGAGGAGCATATAACTGAAATCAGAGGTGTCACTGTTTGCGATGCATGCTTGTGGATTCAAATGCTTTATTGAAATCTTATCTCCCATAAAAGGCAAAATCAAAGTGCTAAGTTAGTAAGATGTATAGGCAACATGTACAGCATCATTTTAGATTTTCAACCAGGCTGGCTATCGAGACTTCAGTACTTTTTGTATTGACCCAAATGTGTCCAGACCACCGTCAATCGAAAACTATTGAAAGTATAGGCCCTGAACAGCTGTTGTGTACTTGTACTGTTGTGTACTTGTTGTTTGACCTGATAGTTCATGATTTTAATTTAAATTAAGATGATTTTAAACTAGATTGTATGCAGGCAAATGCATTTCACAACTACTTGTACACTTTTTCTTTCAAGTAAAACCTTTTTTGGGGAATTCCTTTCAATTCTCGACGATAACCAGCCCTTCCTGAAAACCTATGCAAACTCCTAATTTATCAATATTGCTATATAGCTACTTAACAATGCTTATTAGATTGCTTTGAAATACAACGTTGTGTAAAGATACACATGCTATTCCAGTTATTTTGCTTTCTGCCATTCACTTAAACTCTGCAGCCGCTTTACTTCTTGCTTTGAGCTCTTACTGTAAGATGGTGATTCCACCGACACTTGTGCTATCCTGATGGGCTCTTTGGGTGCCACACATATGATTTGGTGGTGGTCTTTATAGTTAGGTTAAATTTAGTAGAGTACAATTGGCCATGAACGCGTGTATAGACTTTGTGGGAAATACTATGTGACCCTCACGGACTGTTTGTGTGTGTGTTATCCATTGGCTAACTGTGATCTGTTCTTTCCTCTCGAAACCCCACTTGACCACATAACAGGAGCACCTGGATCTAAGGTGAGACATAGGATACTAAGATGTGTGTGTGTGTGTGTATGTGTGTGTGTGTGTGTGTGTGTGTGTGTGTGTGTGTGTGTGTGTGTGTGTGTGTGTGTGTGTGTGTGTGTGTGTGTGTGTGTGTGTGTGTGTGTGTGTGTGTGTGTGGTGGTGTGTGTGTGTGTGTGTGTGTGTGTGTGTGTTGTGCGTGTGATTGCATGAGCATGTGTGTGCGTGCGTGTGTGTGTGCATGTGTGTGTGTGAGAGAGCCTCTCCAACACCTGTAATTAATTCTGTACCTATCCCAGATATCAATTCTGCAGAGCCTGTAGTTTATGGATTTAGTTGAGACTTTGATGTGAAAGAGCTTTGCCATATGGATAACAGTTATTTCCTTCTCAACACCGTGTGCCATATTTATGTGTCTGTTAGGTATCATTATATTCAGCAAGTTTTGCTCTTGACCATGGTCTTTCAGGAGTAGAGTTACAATGATGTGTGATGACCATAGACTGTATAAAAGAAGTGTTAGGGTGATGAAATGTTTAGTATATCTTTCTGTTTTTCTCATCCCATCTTATTTTTTCCACATCAGGGTCAGAAAGGCGAACCCGGAGATATTACCGATGTAAGTTGAAATCACACAATACTTAAACTTCACCTTATACAACTATAAGCTTATTATATTTTCTAAAAGCTATGGGAGGCTGCGGCAGAGCGGGCAGGCTGTCCTCCACTAGATCACAGGGTCGCTGGTTCGATCTACCGCCACATGTCAAAGTTTCCCTGGGCAAAACATTGAACCCCAAATTGCTTGACCATAGTTAGCTGCTATCAGTGTATGAATTGAAACAGAATGTGTGTGAACAGGTCTCATGAAAACCCTGTCTCAAGAGATTACCTGTAAAAAATGTTTAAAGCAGTTAAGTAAAAAGTACAACATTTTCCAGTTTGAATCCGACCCGTAGTGGGTTCTCTGTCTGTCCTCCCCTCTTTGCCTCATTTCATCTCTGTCTCTCCAAAATAGTACAAGTACAACATTTCCCCCTGAAATGTGGTGAGGTAAAAGTACCAAATGAGTATGAATTGGAATTTTTCAAGTACCTCAAATGTACTTTACTTGGGTAAATGGACTTGGTTACCATCCACCACTGGCAGTCCCATAATATCCCTGGCTACGGATTAATATTTAGAGAAATAACTTGCATAACTCAGCAATTTTGCCACAAGTCCAGGATAGAAAGAAAGGAGTGAGCCATAGAGTGAGGAGGCAGCCGTGTCAGGAGGACAGCCAAGCACAATAAGGCCTCCATACAATCCTCCATAAAGATCCTCAAAGGATCATGGAGAGAGAGAGACAGAGAGAGAGAGAGAGAGAGATTGAGAGAGACAAGAGAGAGAGAGAAGAGAGACAGACAAAGAGAGAAGAGAGAGAGAGAGAAGCAGAGAGAGAGAGAGAGAGAGAGAGAGAAGAGAACGAGAGAGGAGAGAGAGAGAGAGAACTGCCTGCCTGCCTGCTGCACCTGGAAATGCTTTACCCGTCCGAGGGAATACGAGTTCATGACAGGAAATAAGAAGGCATTGTTTATTGTATGTTTCCTATAATGCTGTGCCCGAAGAGATTAGCAATTAACAGGCCCTGCTCTGATGGGAGTCAGATAATGTTTCCACACTCAGACCTAAACATCCAATGTGCAAAATACATCTGGTAAATATAAAGTGTTGTCGTGTGTGTGGGTCTAGGCTAAAAGAGCGTTCAGTTTGTACACACCAACATGACTTCAAACGACATGGCTTCAAATGCTACATTAACAGGACTTCAAAGACATTTTATGAAAGATCATTGACACCTTATTTTTTCATTTTCTTCCTTTCCTTTGACTTCCCTAGGTTGTAGGACCAAGAGGATCATCTGGACCAATGGTATGTGAGCAACCCTTTTCTTTGCATTTATGCATATATCCTTCAATACAGTTCTTTAAAAGCCTTTACCATTGTCTTTACATAAAATAAAAAGAATGATAGGAACAGGTTGCATCTTTAAACCTTATATAGCCATTCAATTGAATTGCCAGTTGTAGATACCGCAGGATAATGGAAACCCAGTGTGACATAACAGTAGCAGAGTTCACGAGTAACAGCTGTTTTCTCTGGGCTCACGTGTTGCTGCCGAGTCAAAAAAACACCTGAAGTTACTGACTGACTCTAACCTCTCTGTCTCTCCCCTTCACCAGGGCCCGCCAGGATCGCAGGGAAACCGAGGATCAAGAGGAGATAAGGGAGAGAAGGTGAGTTTTTTAAGGAAAAAAATCGCCCAAAAAAATCACTCCTTTTCACCCCCCCCCCCCCCCTTCTTGACATTTTCACACCAAAAAAACTAGACTAAAAAACTGCTCACACTCTGAGGTACAGTATGTGCTTTTGAATGTGATAGCTTTAGGTCTATAGGAGGTGGGGGTGGGTTTAGTGGGTGGGTGGATGCCAGTGTATCTGCTATAGCTTGCAGCAGGCTTTAGCAGAATGGTAGCCTTTCATTCGGCGGCCCTAGTCAATGTGCCGTTTCCATTATAGGCCTGTGCTGTCTGCACAGGTCTGGGTTGTTTAACAGATGTGGTCTGTGGGAGACCCCTTAATGTAAACCTCTGCTTCTCTCTCGTGAGGCATTCAGGCGCTGTGGGGAAAATGGGTGTCGCCGCCGCACTCGCCTATGGGGGCTTTGATCACTGCTGTTAATGTAACAACACTTGTGATGTGATACAGGATGCTGCAGGCTAGGGGTTTAAATGTCGTGTAGTTGTCTTGTTTATGCAGATTTAAAAGCCAAAAAAGTATTGCCATTTTGGCTAGCAGAAGGTAAATGCAGCATGCTAAAGTGTTCAGTACATTCTTTCTTCCCGATCCCCTTGCAGGGTTATTTGTCACTACATGCACAGGAGGTATGCAGGGTAGACTAATTTGGTTTGATAAATCATCTCCCACAACCGCCCAGGAAAAGAAAATCTGTATTTTTGTATTAGACTGTAACTTTGTCAATGGTGTACCATACAAGTCCTTTTTGTATTACCTCTTAAAGGAATACTTCGCCCATATGGAGCCGGCGTTCTATCATTAGAAAATTGCTATTGTAATATAATGAATGAGGTTTTTTTCTCCCTCAGTCTTCCCTTGGCCCAGCTGTCCTGTTATACCTAACACAAAGTGAAATGTAGGGTTAGACAGTGATACCATAAAACACTCTTTCTGCCTTTTCTCAGGCTAGGATGAACCGATTTCTAAAAATGTCGCACATTTATACAACATGCAATCACAGCGTTCAATACACCTTCATATTAATGTTATCTTTGGTTCAGTTCAAAAAGACAAGCAGGTGTAGTGGAGGTGCCTCATGCAGACCATCAGTGCAGCTTGGAGAAGGTTCAACCGAGCATTAAAGGCTTCTGTCAAAAGTATCTGACTAATGTTGTCTAGTGGGGCTTCGTCTGCCAGCAACTGTGTAATGATTTATGCAAAGTAAGCTGCCTGCTACCGAGTTCAAATATTGGCACGCGAGACCTGAGATAAATCAGTGGTGACTTCTTGCAACAAATACTTTTTAACACTTTCCTGTATACAGTATGTGCTTAGAAAGTACAGTACATAGTGTTTTGTTAAAAGATAAGTCATCATATCTTGTTGCATTTCAAGATGGTGGTCTGGTCTGAAATACAAGTTAGCATAGCTGAGTAGTGCAACAAGGAAAAGTAAATGAGTGGATAAGTTGATCAACAGAAAATAAATCCACAACTCCAGTTGATAAGTGATATTTGGGCAGGTTAAATTGAACTGGTTTCCAGCTTCTCAAATATGTATATTTGCTGTTTTTTTGTTGTTTTTTCCTTGATCTGAACTGAATACCTTTTGTTTTTTGGAATGGTGATCACCCTAAACCACACAATGAACTTTTAATTAAAAAACAAAAAAAAAATCTTACATTTTATGGATTTTATGGTTTGACACTCCATTGGGAAGTCCTCCCTTTGACCTATATACCTTTGAGCCATATTCTTGTTCCTTCAATAGATACAGGTAATAGTATATTATATTAACTTTTAACATCATACCCATCTATTCTTCAGGGAACTCTCGGTCCCCGTGGCAGAGATGGTGAGCCCGGCACCCCCGGAAACCCCGGCCCCCCTGGACCTCCTGGACCAAACGGACCCCCTGGCCTCGGCGGGGTGAGTATCTGTCCCATGATAGGCATGCTTGTGGGGGTTAGCATGGTGGTGGTGGTGGTGGGGGTAGGTTAGCATTCACACTGCAGACACAGGCGCTGATATCTGATATCAGTGGCCAAGGATGGGCTCACTCTGACTGGGCGGAATTTAAAAAAAGGCAAGAATCCCAGAGCACAAAAGATGTGGGAAATCGCTTGCGTTGGGAGGAGGACGAAAAGACAACGGTGAGGGAGAAAGAATGGATCAAATGCTTCTCATTCTTTGTGGGAGAAAAGGAGAGTGAAGGAGGGGGGAGGGGGGGTTAGTGGGAGAGACTTGGAGAAGGAGCTCTGTTTTGGGGGGCGTTGGGATGGGGGAAAACAAGGAGACTCTTTGTGAAGGCGAGAGAGATGAAGACTGTTCACATGCCCTCTGTCTCTCCTCTGTCTGCATCAGGACTCACACAATGAGTCTCTACTGCTGGCAATCTGTTAAAGACTGATCCTCTTTCTCCTGCCAAAAATGACTCTGCACCCCTCCACACTCAATTAAAAACATGTTTGGCTAAAATGTTGATTAAAGGTGCTACGAGGAACTTTTAAGTGTTACTAAAACAGTCTCATTTTTCCTCTGATGATCATAAATTACATGTCACAGCAAACGAGACCATCAGTGCAAAGGATGCTATTTTTATATAGTTTTCGTAATGCCTTTGTCATGGGTATACACTCACCCAGGAACAACAGTTGGCATTGTAAAAACACTACCGCTTTTGTCCAAAGGGGGTGTATGAATGTTCCATCGACCACCTTTAATTGACACAAAACCAAAGCTAACGCTCACTTTAAAAGTTGATGCAGTTTTAAGTGTTTCCTCCATATTCATTATGTAGCTGTTAGTCTTTTCACCTTTTAGTTCAACCCAACCAGATGCTTCACCCTGGTGTCGACGTGACATCTTGACTTTAAAAGCTGCATTTCACTGCATTATTATAAACGCAAAAACAAAAGACAACCCATAACTTTTGTATATCTTAATGACAATCCTAATGCTCTCTTTCTGTTTGCCTTGGCAGAACTTTGCTGCTCAGATGGCCGGTGGTTTCGACGAGAAGTCTGGCGGCGCGCAGATGGGCGTGATGCAAGGACCAATGGTGAGCGAGCGATGATGAATCCTGCTGCTACCCACCATGTTTTTTTGGTTATTGATTTTTTTTCAGTCGGCTGCTTGTGAATTTTGCCCTGGATGCTACGGGCCTTGTAAAGGGTCAGGATGGGTCTTTCCACATGAAGGACCTATGGTAAAAGATCTGGCAGGCTGCTCTGATAGATCTTCTGAAGTGTCCTTGAAGAAATCTCTAAGGCCCCCCCACCAGTTTGAGTGGTCTCTTTTTTGCGACTGATGCTGCATTTTTACCTTTTTTTTCTCCATGGAGGGGGCAAAAACAACTTCCTATCAGGAACAAGAGAAGCATCATGTGGTTATCCAAAATGAAAACTACAAAAATGGACGTATCAACATCATCGAAACCCATAGGATTCTAAGATCATCACCAGGAAGACTATCGAATCTATTGGCAGTGATCTTTAGCTTCACCTTTGTTTTCTTCCCCTCCTTTGTTTGGGAATGAAAAAGTCAGCCTCCCTTCGCCTGTGTTGGAGTCCAGAAAGTTCTGATGGAAAATAAAAACCCTCACGGAGTATAGAGGGGTCGTTTTCATGAATTGAGGAAACAGCCATTGATCGTCACATACTGTATATATATATATATTTCAAGCCCACGAAAACGCTCGGTTAGCTGGGATGGCAGCTTGCCTGAAGGATGGATGAGGAGCACACTGCATGGGAGATATTTTGGTTTCGGAGAGCCACAGAGCAGCTTGGCAGTGACTCGGGCCCAGCAGAGGTTTGAGATGCCAGGAGAAAGAGGGGGAGGGGAGAGGGGGGGGGGTTATTTGGACTCAGTTAGGTCCCCACAGCTAAAGCAGCAGTCTGTGCAGCTTCATCCCAACTGACTGTCCTTCCATGTGTGTGCGTGTGCATGTGCGTGTGCATGTGTGTGTGTGTCATTCACCACAATAAGAGCTCCTTTTCGAAGCCAGACCACGTTTACTTTGGCCTTTTCCAGCCTGCAGTGAAAGAACAGTCTGAACTGATGTGGTGGTGGAGCCTATATCCCTTCATACCCCTTCCTACTCAGAAGCCCCCCCCCCCCCAACTCATATCCGTACACCTATACCAATCTTTCAAACAAGGCTTTGACTGAAATCTAAAATGTATGCAAACACACACACAGGCACACACATATATGCATGTCCCCAGTCAAACGCACATTCAAAAAGTCCAGAAGATATAGAGAACCCATTGATAGGTGCCTACCCGCTGTGGTGAAGGGTCTTCCACACACCCACTGAAAGGTGACTTTCATTCCCCTTCTGAAGACCACTGTACACTCAGAAGAAGTGACGTTTTCTTTGGCTGGCGGCCCGGATTTTTTTAAAGGCCCTTTACCGTTATGCTGAAATGTGTGTTTACAAAAGCAGGCCCACTGAAAGGAATATGTTTTTAGCCAAGAGGGAATCTGTCCCAAGTCATTTGAATCAAGGGGGTGTTTTTTCACTGAATACTTTTTTGTGATACCTACTCGAAAACCAACTCATTCAGTCCTGTCTTTACCTCGCACAGCCAACTTTCTTTGCTTATGTGTTTGCGTGTGTGTGTGTGTGTGCTGTGTGTGTGTGTGTGTGTGTGTGTGTGTGTGTGTGTGCTGTGTGTGTGTGTGTGTGCGTGTGTGTGTGTGTGTGTGTGTGTGTGTGGTGTGTGTGTGTGTGTGTGTGTGGCGTGCGTGCTGCTTGCGTGCGTGCATGTATGTGTGTGTGACATAGAGAGAAAAAAGCAAGCAAAAGGGGATTTGGCTCATCACCTCCACAGAATGTGATTCTCTCTTGTTAGATCAGTGATGCGTGAAGTTGAAAGTAATAATTACTTTGGCGTGTGACTTCAACCAGAAGCCCTCGCAGAGCAGATTAAGGTTCAAGTCAGAGACAATCTAATTGACAGAAATCTCACCTGCTGTTTTCACGGCTGTGTTGATAACCGAAAATCCAACATTAACAAAAAGAAAATGGCTTCTCTTAAAACCCAAACAGTTCAGTTATGTTGTGTTTGTCCCCCACATGTCAAAAGTGTACATGTCATGTCGAGTTCAAGCACTTATCTTAAGAGTATAGCACCCCCGCTGGTGACCTTTGAACTGTCAAAATACAGAGTGGCTGGGAGAGAGAGAGAGAGAGGTTGACAGTGAAAAGAAGAATATAGAGTCAAAATGATGTGGAGGAATTTCCAAGCGATTTATGGATTTGACAAGCACAGTCGTTGAGTTTATGTAGCTTTAGGGCAGAGCAAGTGATGTGTCTTCTTTTTCGTTTTTTTTACAGCTTCTGACATAATTCAAGTGGACAAATGTGTCCTTTTCTGACACTCAGAACTGCAAAAATATGAAAACCTAATTGTGCGCTGTTGTTCTGTGTGTTTGTGTCGTTTAAAACTGCGTACGTGCAATGATGAATGATTTGACTTCATGCCTTAAGTCTGATCTTGTGCATTTTCTCTTGTTTTCCCAGGGCCCTATGGGTCCCAGAGGCCCACCTGGCCCGTCCGGAGCACCTGTAAGTACCTGCCGTAACGTCCCAAACAACACCCAGGCCAGGTGCACATACAGCCCATATCAGACAGACGGGATACTTAGGGCTACAAAATCTCATAATTGTAATGTGTTTGATGGAGTGGAAGATGATACCACATTATCTCCTTCCCCCTTGATTTATTCTATAACAACAGAGGCTACAAAAAATACCAGTGACCTACATAGCAAACTCTTAAAAGACAATATAGCAAGCATGACAGAGGTAAATGTTTATATACACAGCCCTGTTTTTAACCGTGGGTGTCTGTGGCTGTTTTTCCGGGGGAAGGTGTCATGGCAGCTGCGGGCTTCAGGGCTTTTGTCCTAGGTCACAACCTGGACTTACTGCAGAACACCTGTCAATGCACTTCTAAAAACACACACACACACACACACACACACACACACACACACACACACACACACACACACACACACGCACACACGCACACACCCCACACGACACACACACACACACACACACACACACACACACACACACACACACACATACTCTCTTTAAGTAAAGCTATTAAGTCGTAGGCAATGCCAGCTGACTTGCCTCAACTTGATGGTTTAATCACCCTGAGCCCTCATAGGAGACATGTTCTCCCTGTTGACACCTTTGACTATACTGTTAGATGGGACAAAGGCAGGGTTATCTTACTCAAAAGAGACCTGTAGCGTGCTGAACATTCTTATTGTAGTTTATTCAGTACTTTTGCTGAAAGAATATATAGAATGCATTGCAGTTCAAACAGAGTTAAACTGTAAATCAACTGGTAATGCAACAGATTTACTCCATATAGACAAGGGCTTTAACTGTCACCACTCCATTACGGTTTGTCATTACAAGTCCAAGCAGACACATTTAAATGACTGTCTTCGTCTGACATACAGTACAACACTAAAAGCTATTTAATGTATTATCATAAAAGATGAAGAAAAAAATGCAACAACAAAAGAAAAAAGAAAAGAAACCGACACCAATGATTTTTTTTTCGGGTTATTTTTGCTTCAAATAATAACTTCATTGGTCATTAAACTTTCAAAATCGTTGACGTAGAGTTTTGTCCACAGCGACCCTTGGTCCTTTGGTCCCTGTGTGTGTTTGCATCAAAAGTCTTCCTCACATTAAAGCCTCTCTCTTCTTTCTACATCCCAGGGCCCACAAGGTTTCCAGGGCAACCCAGGAGAGGCAGGAGAGCCCGGACAATCTGTAAGTACCTGACACAGTCCCCCCAGTGCACGCCACACAGCTTATTATAAATACTTGCACTTTCTCTCTCTCTCTCTCTCTCTCTCTCTCTCTCTCTCTCTCTCTCTCTCTCTCTCTCTCTCTCTCTGTCTGTCTCTCTCTCTGTCTCTCTCTCTGTCTCTCTGTCTCTGTCTCTGTCTCTGTCTCTGTCTCTGTCTCTGTCTCTGTCTCTGTCTCTGTCTCTGTCTCTGTCTCTGTCTCTGTCTCTGTCTCTGTCTCGTCTCTGTCTCTGTCTCTGTCTCTTCTCTCTCTCTCTCTCTCTCTATAAACTCACCCCCTTTTTCCTCTCCTTCTCCTCTTTTTTACCTAGCTACTTTTTGAATGTGTTTTTTAAAGAATGTCAACAACAGCGACACACACAAAACTACACTGGATAATAGCCATATTGTATTTATTCTTCACTTGTGGAAACTTCAGCAGCTGCTGCTACCTTAACATAATGACATTCCCATAACGTTTCCTTTACACTTTCTTACATTTCATTGGTGGCTACTACGTTCCTTTCAACAGCTACTTCCATTTCCACATTTTACAACCGTCTTCACTCAACGCTCACAAACTTCCCACGTTTCATTTTTTTCCCCTCCATGCTGGCCCAGCTTTACCCCCTCTATCTTACTCACCCCGACTTACCCCATGACAAAGCTTCCAGAACCCCCCCAAAGACACACACACACACACACAACACACTCTCTCTCACACACACTCACTCACACACACACACACACACACACACCCTCCCCTGTCCTTCCCGTCCCCTCAGCAGGTAGACAGAGGCAGGGTCTCCCCACCGCTGTGTTAATCTGATCCTGTGGAGTTCAGTTTATGAGAGCTTTCTCCTTTAAAAGGGTTCCAGAACATCATTATGTGAGATTAGAATCAAGTTTCTGTTGACAGTGGCATAAAGGGTCATCACTGTCGGCCAAGAAGTGTTTGTGATGGACCAGAAATAAGTTTGGCTTGTTGTGTGCTTGCTTGCCATCAGAGCTGAAAATTACCAACACCATGAGTTTAATAAAGCTATTTCGGATTATCATATAACATCCCTTTAAAATGCTGCAGGTCAATGTTCTATTCAGCATTAGCGATTAGCACTTCAAATGTTGTTGTTTTCTAGCTGTAGTTCCACCTGCTAAGTCAAGGCAGAGAGAGATAGATGGATAATTTAGAATATCGTGTATAATATAGAAAAATACTGACATAACATCAGCACACAGGAAGTGAAAAAGCTGAGAAATAAACCGTCCGCCTTAAGATTTTAGATGATGATTTTAAGTATTGTTCCATATTCTTTGGCCTAAACTTTCCCTGTAAATCCTGTTGGTTATGATCTCATTAAGCATTGGTCTTATGTGTAGGAATATAGACCCTTGTATGTGTTTTATTCAACAGATTCTCACACTAACTAGACAGCAAAGTCCCCAATTTGTTTCACAATAGAAAGATAGCATCATTTTGAAAAATGTGAGTCATAACGGTTATTGATTCATGTAGTTATTAACACACATTAATTCTCATCAGTTAAAAAGTTAAAATCATCCATCAAAGTCATGTACTGAAGTCAATCTGTAATAGAGCATCTGTCTGTTTGTTGTCAGAGCTAGCTGTGAAGTGAAAGAGAGAAGGAGTTGTTGTCACCACATGTCAAGAGTTATGACCAAAGCTGCGTTCCAAATCACATACTCTTTCTTTTTTCTATTCTACATACTACATCTGACCATAAGAAAATGTAGTTAAGCATGCAGTAGGCATAACATTATAAAATATATACATTTGAAATAAAAAATTTCCCTGATCTTGCCTCTCGCTTTTATATCCGTCGCATCCCATAGTTGTTTACATGCAGAGGATCTCATTTCCAGTGCGCACTTGGTCAGAATCGCCCGAATAGCATGCTGATTTCAACACTAAAAATCTCAGCCGGATGTAGTAGTAGACATCCGGGACTTTTTAAGCATACTAAATCTGACCACACAAATCGGATTATCCTAAATCTTTTTTCTACCCATACTCAAGAGCAGAAAGTATGGGATTGGAACGCAGGGATGGTGTTAACTGTGAGACGTTGCCCTCTGTTGGTCATGGATGGAAGCTTAATCTCACCTTTGCTGTTTTTCTCTTCTCTTTCATAGGGCCCAGGGGGTCCCCGTGGCCCACCCGGACCATCTGGAAAACCTGGAGATGATGTAAGTGTGTCCGTCGCAACTTTATAAACCTGTAAAAACAAAAAATTAAATAAGGGTATATATAGAGAGAATTTCAACAAACAGGAACTCTGACTGTTAGGCTGATATGTAGTGAAGATGTGTAAATGTCCTCATGTGTGTCACATATTCTGGACATACTGTATTCTCTAAATTTTACCTAAAACCAGCAGAAAGAAATCTATGAAAATCATTCAAATCAATGCACTCCCAATTTCTTTTTGTTTGTTATGTCTTAACTGCCATAGAAAATACAGGATTTTAAAAATGTACAAATGTATGTAGCATTGTACCGTCTATACTGTCCAAAGTCCATGAACTATTCTGAGTTAGTCTAATACAGCAACAGTAATTGAAACATATATGCAGCATGTATGCAGTGACTTCCATACATGTAAGGTTTTACAATATTCATTAATTTTTCACTCAATTTATTAAAAGTGTACTATGTCATTGTTTATGATAGTACACCCAGCACTCAGATTGTGAAGGAATCATTATAGCTTTCATTGGAGCGTCAGCAGGCGCTATGCATTATGGGTAACAGCTGAACATGAAATATGTGTCTCCTTTCATCAACCTATAATTCTACCACAAATTGACACAACTAGTACACTATATCTGTTCAGAGACATCAAAGTGCAGTTCTTACTTTCAGCCACATGATGGCAGCATTCATGTTATATCACAATGTGTCCACTAGGGGGTGCTCAGTGTCACATTAACTACATTAAATATACAGTAAACCAATTTTTTGTTACAGTTTTTTTTTCTTTTTATAACATAACTATTATTGTGTTTCAGGGTGACGCCGGCAAACCTGGCAAATCAGGCGAGCGTGGACCTTCTGGACCTCAGGTGAGATTTAAATACTCACGCTCACCTCACACAATCACACTCACACTCACACTCACCACATCCCTCACACCAACTCACAGACTGAAGCAGTTCTTTAGCTATAAATAATTGAAAGTATGTGAAGTGAACTTAAGTATAAAAGTTTCAATTATAATGATGCCTTCACTTCAGAATAACTTCTTCAATCTAAATTTTACCATGTGTAATATTATTAAGCCCTGTCTGATCGTCTCTCCTCTTGCCCTGTAGGGATCTCGTGGATTCCCAGGAACTCCTGGCCTGCCCGGCATCAAGGGACACAGAGTGAGTGTGTTTACAGTCTAATTGTATTCATGATTTTTTTATTAATGCCATTTTAATTTTTTTGCTTGTTTTTTTGTCTGTTAAATGCAATCAGTACATGAGTTAAAGATTGCTGGCAATGTGTCTGCCTGTATTTGTTCTTTGTTTTTATGATCTCTTAAATGCAATTTCTAATGTCTAAACTTAATGTATTGTTTGCCCCTGTAAAGCACTTTGAATGGCCTTGTCCTCGAATTGTGCTATATAAATAAACTTGCCTAACCTTGACTTGCCTGTATATAAAATGATCATTATTATCATTGTGCTAATGGTGTCCTGTCTATTTGATCGCTCCTTCAGGGTTACAACGGTCTGGATGGCGCAAAGGGAGAGACTGGATCTGTTGGCTCTAAGGTAGAGTTTGATCTACAGTGTGTGTGTTGATGATCTAAAGGAGAAGTAAAGTAAAGAATTATTAGACTGAATAAAGATCCAGGAAAAAGTTGTTTTTGTTGGTGATAGATAGATAGATAGATAGATTAGATAGATAGATAGATAGATAGATAGATAGATAGATAGATAGATAGATAGATAGATAGATAGATAGATAGATAGATAGATAGATAGATAGATAGATAGATAGATAGATAGATAGATAGATAGATAGATAGAGATAGATAGATAGATAGATAGATAGATAGATAGATAGATAGATAGATAGATAGATAGATAGATAGATAGATAGATAGAGGTATCCAGTAGGTCACAAAGTCAGTCAGACAGTATAATTGACAAACAACAAAATGGAATCAAAAGTCAATCAAATAAGTCAATAGAAAGTGAGCATCATTAAAATTGCATATGATTAAATTATTATTCCGATTCAGATGAACCCCAGTCTTTATTATGGTTGCTTTTGAAATGCTCTAACAGCTAAATATTGTGTCCATGTCTTTAGGGTGAGTCTGGTGCTGGTGGAGAGAACGGCGCTCCCGGACCCATGGTGAGTAACCCTGGACATCACAGACACACACACACACACACACACACACACAACACACACACACACACACACACAACACACACACAACACACACACACACACACACACACACACACACAGTAGTTTGATGATAAGAATCCTCCAGTCTGGTATATGATGGTAAACTGACTGTGGTCCTTCTCTCTCCGCCCCTCCCCCCACACACACAGGGACCCCGCGGGCTGCCGGTGAGAGAGGGCGTCCTGGAGCCAGTGGATCAGCTGTGAGTGTCAACTACAACTAAACATCCATATAAAAAGAAAATGAATGCGTAGTTGATTCACTTTGTTTAGTGTCTAATATAGAGTGAACTACGGTGTATCGGTAGTGACATATTTCTTGTCATTCATACAAATCGGAATTGTAGTTTAACACTTCATTAATAACAGCGGACTTATTAAAATGTTGGGTTTTAATCTAGCTCGATGCCCACAAATACAGTTAAAGGTGGAGTGAGCAATTCTGGAGACAATGTTGTCGAAATCCCTTTTTGTCAAAATCAGTGAATATCTCCTCACGATCCGCTACCTGTCTGTACTGTGTGTGTGTTAATACACAGCCTAGGCTCTGTAAAAGGGCATGTTGCTAGCTACGGTGGGTTGGTCCAAGCCCTTTGCATATCCTTTGTTTCCATACTTGTTTACAGAGCCTAGGCTGTGTACTAAACCAGCTATATACAGGCTGATTCAGGAGATATTCACAAAAAGTGATTTAGAAGTCTTGCTGGATTTTTGGGCAGGATCTGAGCTCTAGTGGTGGATAGATTTGAGGTCAGAAGACTGTGGTGTGTGTTTAATGAGAGAAACCAACCATCACACACAACAGGTTTCACCCCCAACACAGATCAACCCACAGTGAGGTTAAAACCGTAGGAAGATATTATGGGATAGGCAGAAATACCCTTATCATGGTTAATAAAGGCTGTGCTGTTGTGTGTCTTGGGTTTAGGGTTAGGGTGGTGTTAGGGTTAGGGGTTACAGGGTTACAGGGGATCATGTCATTTCTATGTTGAAAAGCACTTTCAGATGCATTTCTTATGTGCTATACAAATAAAGTGTATTATTATTTTTTTTTTTATTATTATTATTATTATTATTATATTATTATTATTATTATTATTATTATTATTATTATTTATTATTATTATATCAGAATCAGAAATAGGTTCATTGCCAAGTAGGTTTTTACTAGAAGGAATTTGCCTCTGTTGTGAGGTGCATGATTAATTTCAATGTGTCAGCCATAATCTATTGGTCCTCTGTAGCATTTTCCTGATTGGAATAGTTTGTATAAAAGTAGTTCCGTCACTTTATTTATATGAAGAATTATAACCAATAGTGTTGATGGCATGTGCTGATGATACTGTATTTTTTCTTTTCAGGGAGCACGTGGTAATGATGGTTTGTCCGGCCCCGCTGGTCCCCCAGTAAGTTAACCTTTTTCTCCAATTCAATTCAATTCAGTTTAGTCTCATATTCCACTGCAGTATGATAGTATTGTCTTGACCAGACTCCACCTGGGTGTGTCAGTGAATAGCGGCCCAGCTGACAGACTGTCTTTCCCCCATATAGGGCCCCGTCGGTCCCTCTGGAGCTCCCGGCTTCCCTGGCTCTCCTGGCACAAAGGTAGTTCACAAGTTCCCTCCTCTTTCCTCATCTTCCTCTTCCTCTTTGTTTTTGTTTATTTCGGTGAATGAGAGTGATTGACTTTGTATGCATCTGTCCGTTTTTCATTTTTTTATCAGACAATATAGCCAGTGGAATTGAATATTACACCCGCTAACCTTGGTAGTAGTTTTCTCTTAAAAAAAAGGGCGAAATAAACTTAAGTTATGTGTATAAAAGGCGTATGTTTTGTTAATTTTTGTGAAGTTGAAATAAGACTTACTTGATTCAAAATGCCCAAGTGGTTATGTAATAAAATGGCTGCACACATCGCTATGGGAGGATTTTTGTGGGGACGAGTTGAAATGCTTTGGTGTAATGGGAGAAAGCTGCTCCGTATCCATCTGTGTGGAAAAAAAAATTGTGGAGGAGGGGGGATTGAAAAGTGTTATTCTCTCCCTCCCTCTCTTACTGTCTTTCCTTTTATTTTTCTCTCTCTCTCTCTCTCTCTCTGCTTTGCGTCTGATTTATTCCCCCTGTATATGGCAGACAGGCTCTGCTTAGCGCTGCAGGGCCCTGTGCTGGCCGTTTGCTTTTCTTATTCGATCCCCTTGATAATCTGGCAAATGTTTTAGAAATCAGAAATGGAGTATCTTCTTACAAAAGCCAGGAGTTTTTTTCTTGAAGGAATCAAAGCATTACTCTCAGCCTTGAGATGTGAAAGTGTGTGTGTGTGTGTGTGTGTGTGTGTGTGTGTGTGTGTGTGTGTGTTGTGTGTGTGTGTGTGTGTGTGTGTGTGTGTGTGTGTGTGTGTGTGTGTGTGTGTGTGTGTGTGTGTGTGTGTGTGTGTGTGTGTGTGTGTGTGTGTGTGTGTGTGTGTGTGTGTGTGTGTGTGTGTGTTGTGCGTATATGCCTCTGTGCCTGTGCCTGTGCGTGTGTGTGTGTGTGTGTGTGTGTGTGTGTGTGTGTGTGTGTGTGTGTGTGTGTTGTGTGTGTGTGTGTGCATGCATGTGTTTATGTATAGCATCAACTTCCATCCATATACACAGTTAGTTTGTCTGAAGGGGAGTCTGTGAATATGTGACTTTCTACTATTCTATGAAGTGTCCCACAGTGAGGAATGTTAAAAATCTCATATTACGTTACTGTGCTGCTGTAGCTTCAGGAGCTTGCCAAAGAGAGCTCATGAAATGCAGACCCATTACAGTCCTTCCCCTCTCTGACCCTTATGAGTAAAAAAGACTTGGCAGTTAAAAAAGGACCCAAGAATAACACTATAAAAAGCTAGCTAGACAGAAACAACACAATTATCTGAACCTCGACTGAATAAACCATACAGTATGCTCCTGTAATAATAAGTAATAAGATCAAACTTTTTAACAGCTTCTAACCAAGTCCAAATGAGTTGTTTGCATTGTACCATTAAGCAACAGCCAAGGTAATATCCTTGAAGATGATCTTATGAAAAAACATCTCCCATAACTTTAATTTAAAATGAAAATTGGGACAGATTTTGTCCTTCTGTCTCCACTTATCATCCTAGTTTCAGAGCCAGGAAAAAAATACTGGCCTTGAAAGTGAGTGCGCTTAGGGGAGAAGAAAAATTCACAACACACTACATCATCACTTTGGTAAACACTTACAAACTCAATGATGTCATACTATTGAGTCTGCAAAGTCAACATCACTGCAGCAGCAAAGGAATTCCATTCACCAATTGCTGAAGAGCTGCATAGTGCATTCCACCAGTGTGGTAAAAATATCTGGCTAGTGTACACAGTTCCTCTGGATGACGGGACGTGTTCTATTTTTAAACCAAACCAAGAGGTCTGCAAAACGTTATGCAACCGGCTCTGGATAGCACACATTGAAACAGCAATCATTAGATAGTTTTTTTCATTTAAATACTACTTTTACTACTACTACTTTTTTTAATAAGCATTAAGCTCTAGTTTCAGGGGTTGGCCTATACCACAAAATGTGTTGCTGAGCTATGTGGTTTGTTTTTCTGTGTTAAGCCACCCAGACAATATGCAATTTATTCGTCCATTTCAGACAGATTTATTTAGTGAATAGTCTATTTATTTTAATCTATTTATAGAGTTAATATTTGGTGTCTGGTGTCTATGCTCTGACCTGAGCTGCATAACACTTGAGATTGACCGGCTCAGACAGCTGATCAGTTCTCAGCCAACTCGGTTAAGAAGCAGACTCACGTAGCCTATGGGCCTACATGTTAAAATCATCAAGCACAACCCAGTCCCTTATTGAGAAATGCATCACATAACAAGACATAGACTTTTAAGATTGGCATTGAATGAGTGCAGCAGCATAGACAGACCAACACAATTACTGTAAGATGAAATGCTTTCACTGCTTGTATGACCAATAAGACAGCAAACAAGATAAGTTCATTAGAGAGAAAAATGGACTCTGAATATGAAGAGTGTGATGAGTGACTGATCAAATTATGTGTGACAAAAAGCCATGTTGTTTTTGATTAAGATTAATAAAGGGAAATCATTTGGTCATTAAACAGGCCTTGTGCAAGTTGTCAAATGCAGTATGCCAAAATTACCAAGATGCCACTAGTACATTCAATTGTATTTTGCAGTATGCAAACCTGCATACTTTAGCATGTATATAGTACTAAAAAGAAAAAGAAAATTATTTGGAACACATGGACAGTGATGGTGACATACCGCAAAACCAACATGTTTCCTTACTATGTAAAGGCATGGCAGTTTAACCATACACATAGTCTACCAAACAACAACCTGCAGTACAAATCAGGATTCAGGGGGGGGCGCTAGTGGTGTTATGGTTAGAGCCCCCCCTCCCTTTCTTATTTTTGTCATTCACTTGTGTGTGTTTATGAAGCTGCTGTGTCTGGCTTAACTTCCCCAGATCTTTGCTTACATATCAATGTCATGTCTCTTCTCTAACCAGGGAGAAGCTGGTCCTACCGGAGCCCCGGACCTGAGGGGGCTCAGGGCCCTCGTGGAGAGTCTGGCACTCCTGGATCATCTGGACCTTCAGGAGCTTCTGTAAGTGGCGCAGTCTGTTGTACTTAAAGGGCAGTGTGTAATATCTGAATATTGAGTTGCCTCTAGTGGGGAAAGTTCTAGAATGCAACGCTCCCTGGGCAACTTTTATTTTCAAGCGATTATACATTACTTATGAATATTAAATTCCATTTCTACCAAGTCTGTTCTGAAAAATGCCAATAAATTCTACGCACTGCACCTTTAAATGCACAGAGGGGAACTGAACTGTAGAAAGCCTATTAATGATATAATGTTTCCACATTGTACATTAGACCGATCCCTCCCAGTATAATAACAGTGATTGTTGCAGTGCTTTGACTTGCTTTGTGTCTTCTCCTCTTCAGGGAAACCCTGGAACTGATGGTATCGGTGGATCTAAAGGATCAGCTGTAAGTTTAAAACCTTTATTTGTGGTTCTTTCAAACTGCCACCCACTCACTGTGTATCTTCCCTGTTTAACTATTGAACAGTAGAAGTGCAGGTGAATGTATTCTCTCACACTGAACTGATCTAGTCAGCATCAATTGCTTGTCTAATACAGTAGTTTGCTTAGTAAATACAGAAGTTCAGCACTGTTTCATTGCAAATAACCGAAAACACCCTTTGAGTTTTGCTATTAATTATTCATTTTACAAGTTGTCCCAAAGTGGGCCAGAATCTTCTAATAAATTTATATTAAAATGTGAATTACAAACTATAAAAGTTTCTCTGACATGTGATCCGCTAACAGTTAGATCAGTGGTTACTCATTCTTACTGCAAACATTGAGATGTTTAGTGGATTGATCAGTTAGCTGAATGACATGTCTCTCTCTCTCTCTCTCTCTCTCTCTCTCTCTCTCTCTTCTCTCTATCTATGTCATGTCTATGTCTCTCTGCTCTGTCTCTGTCTCGTCCTGTCTCTGTCTCTGTCTCTGTCTCTTCTCTCTCTCTCTCTCTCTCTCTCTCTCTCTCTCTCTCTCTCTCTGTCTCTCTCTATGTCTCTCTCTCTCTCTGTGTCTCTTCTCTCTCTCTCCATAGGGTGCCCCTGGTATCGCTGGTGCTCCTGGTTTCCCTGGCCCTCGTGGACCTCCCGGGCCTCAGGGCGCTACTGGACCTCTCGGGCCCAAAGGAACATCTGTACGGCCACACCCAACCACACAATCATTTATTATTTAGAGACAGCTGTGTTGCTTGAAAAACATTAATGTCAAAGTTTCTCTCTCTCTCTCTCTCCTCTCTCTCTCTCTCTCTCTATCTCTCTCTCTCTCTACTCTCTCTATCTCTCTATCTCTCTCTCTCTCTCTCTAGGGAGACCCCGGTCTCGCAGGGTTCAAGGGTGATGCTGGACCCAAAGGAGAACTTGTGAGTTTTGATTTATTTATTTGATCGGTGTTTGTTCAGCTAAATACGACCATTGAACTCTAATGAAACACAGCATTGAGCCAAATACTAAGTGTGGATAATAATCACTTATGAGATGAAGTCCAGCGTGTGCTGTCGTAACACAACTATAATGTATATTTATGCTACCTCTAGCTAGCTTTTACGATGAACTTTGAAATATTTCTGAAACAGTCTAATTGTCCCTCTGATGATCGGAAATGGCAAGTAACAGCTAACAAGACCATCAGTGCAAAGAATGCTATTTTGATATAGTTTACATAATGCCTTTGTCATGGCTCAATGGGGGCAATAATTCACAAAAACTGAAAGTTCCTCGAAGCACCTTTAAGTCTTTCCTCTTCTTGTATTAACGTGTGGTGTTGTGGATGTGTGTTCCTCCAGGGCCCCGCTGGTCTGCAGGGAGCCCTGGGCCCGACAGGAGAAGAGGGAAAGAGAGGACCCAGAGGTGAGCCTGGTGCGGCCGGACCACTCGGACCTCCCGGAGAGAGAGTGAGTGTCTTCACATGGCTTGAAAACTACTTATTTCATCGCTTAAGTAAATGTTATTATGCTTGGAAACACTGATGTATGTATAGCACCACAATGATATCAGAATTTAAAAAAATGTTTTACTGTTTTTATTTTAATGTTATTGGTCTTCTGAAATATACACACATAATGGTTCAATTTAATCAAGTTTTGTTCCTCAAAATGTGGATACGAAAGTGTGTGTTGCTGTCCACATTTTGAGATAATGTTTGCAAAAGTGAAACAGTTTCTACATTTTTATCATCGTACCTTTAACCCTGCTTTGTGTTCTCTGTGTAGGGATCCCCCGGTAACCGCGGTTTCCCTGGTCAAGACGGTCTGGCTGGTCCCAAGGTGAGTTATCATCATTAACATAGGAACAGAAACATCTGCCCTGAAAGATTCAACAAACATGGATGCTTTTTAAAGGATACAGAACTGGCAAAAGAGAGAAAAATATAAGGTAGACGTATGCATCTGAAAGTCATTGTTTTTTAATCTGTGAAACTGAAAATTAATTTATCCCATTTGCCGCATATTATATTTGGAAATTGCTGTTTGTCAATACTGGCTGCTGCTGTGAGAAAATAACATTTCTGGATCACCTAATAATCACAATGTTGACACACACTATAGAACTAATGCTTCTTACAGATTAAATCATCATGAATTGTTGCTGTTCAATTTGACTCAGTAGCCTTTAGAATTTAAATCAATCCAGAGAAAATGACAAATCTCTTATTATAGATGCTAGAATTTATCTGTAGGCTACTGCAGCAATCTTTGGAGGGCAGAGAGTCATATAAGAGACCATATGAATGACCATATTCCCAATATGTTAGGATTATGAATAGTTGGGTGAACTGAATAGAGGAAAAAGCTGGTGTGACAACAAGTTGACAAAACGTTGCAAATTTGTGTGCATATTTGATTACATTTACTTTTCATACAAGTATTTCTAAAAGGGCTAGAGGTCTAGAAAAGAAAGACCTCTAACAACATTTTCCAAAAATGAAAAACAGCATGATTGTAAAGAGATTAATTAAAAATTATTTCAGAAGCATTTGCATTCACGAAGAAAATACCAATGTAGGAACATTTTCAGAGCTGTAACTTTATCAACCCATGTAAATAGTTAGCATTTAAAAGGCATATAACTGAGATTGAGATCTACGTCAGCAGTGATACATGTAATTCTACCATGTGGCCACAAGATGGCAGCATAGCTCACACCCCGTTCATGCTCCAATGACCTACGGTACATGTCCCATATCGACAAGGGCAGCGCCAGCATTATCTCACTGGAGGAGAGAAAGACAATTTCATTTATAGGAAAATGAATCTGTCAGAATGTAATCATCTCATCTGCAGCAGGTCAATGAAGGGAAACGTATTACAGTTGGGCCTGTGTCGCCTCCTTAATGGTTGACTGAGTGAGCACAACCCCTTGTTTTAATCTCTCTCTCTCTCCCTCTCTGTCTCTCTCCCTCTTCCTCTCTGTCTCTGTCTGTCTCTCTCTCTCTCTGTCTCTCTTTCTCTCTCTCTCTCTCTCTCTCTCTCTCTCTCTCTCTCTCTTACTCTCTCTCTCTCTCTCACAGGGCGCCCCTGGTGAGCGTGGGCCTTCCGGTGCCGGTGGACCCAAAGGTGCCGGTGGTGACCCTGGCCGTCCTGGAGAGCCTGGTCTGCCTGGTGCCAGAGTAAGCACTTCACCTTAACCTATTACATTACATTACATTACATTACATTACATTACATTACATTATATTACATTACATTTTATCAAGCTGACACTTATATCCAATGCGACTTCAATAAGTGAATTCAACCATGTAGGTACAAACTCAGAACAGCAAGAATCACGCACTTGAGACTAAGCTTCAAATAAACCAAACGGCAAAGGGCACATGTTAGTGCTGAATGTAGGTAACAAGTGCAATATTATGTTTTTTATATCACCTATAATACCCCAGATATGAGTGTTGGAGACCTGCAGAAATGCGCTGAGGCCTAAAACGTAAAGAAATAAGGATATAATCCATTATTTTTTGGTTGGATTCAAGTAAATATTTTTTGATTTTAGATACACAATATGGCGTTGTCGCCTGTTTGTGTTATATTTATAAGATAACTGGGCTTTGTCAGTACAATAGCCACACTGTCAGCTTTCACCGATTCTATTGAAGATTGTTCCACTGTAATTGAAGATAACATGTGTTGACAATTCAAAAGAAAAGATTATAATCTATCTGTAGATCTGGGCCAGTCCTAATTTGTCACAGTATTTTAATTCTTAGGCTGTTTCGATATATAAACATCCCCATTTTCTGCTTTATGATCCATAAGTCTTTTACATAATCAGTATGTTTTCAATTGGGTTCATTAAACCACTTACGACAGTCTCATGTTTCCTCTGATGATCAATAATTACATGTAACAGCAAACAATACAATCATTAAAAAGAACACTTAACTTAATAATATTAATGCCTTTTGCACGGGTAGTACAATCTCCAGGTCATTAAGACAAGGTGTGTAGTGCTCCCCATAAGAAATAGGCTGACCTTTTACGTGTGAAATCGGCGGAATTACCCTTCAGTTTATCTGGCAAATTCCATCATCAATCATCAATTCTAGAATCTTCCCTTTCCATCAGAAGGTGTTGAACTGTGATTGGTCCAGTCTGCCTGTGTCACGATAAACCAATCAGAGGTGTAGAACCCATTTCCTGGTGTCCCATGATATGATATGTCTTCAGCCCGTGTTTGATTCCAATGGCTCATCTAGATGTCTGTTGTATTCTCCTCTGACAGGGCCTGACCGGTCGCCCTGGTGATGCCGGTGCTCAAGGCAAAGTTGGACCTTCCGTAAGTTCACTCTTATATTGTGTTGTGAATGTGACGCATGTGTCTTTGTTAAACAATATACAACTATCGGGCGCTCCGTGGCGTAGTGGATATATATCTATATATCTATAGAGCGCATATCATATATGCTCAATCCTTGTCGCAGCGGTCGCGAGTTCGAATCCGACCCATGGTCCTTTTCTGCATGTCATTCCCCTCTCCCTCCCCATTTCAACTGTGCTCTTCAACTATCAATAAAGCAGTTAAAACACCTAAATAATGATCAAAAAGAAGAATAAAAACTATCAAGCATTGTGTATCTTAAGGGGCTGTGTTTCAATATTTCAGGGAGAAACTTGTGAATTCACATAATGACTCACATAATAAGTGCTTTCATCCAATTGAATTACAGCCATTATCCACCACGCGCTCATCCACTGTGTTTCAAATAGGCTTTCTAGGGAGACAGAGTATCACACACACACACTGTAGCAGCTTGTTTCAACGTTCAGTTGAGAGCACTGGTGTGTTCTCAACTTCCCTCACTTGGGTTTAGATCTCGTTTATGATACCTCTTAATCCATCATTTTTTTCAGTTTAGACCTTTTCCTAACAAAGTGAAAATTCCTATAATACATTTCTTCACAAAACCCACATCACGTTTGCTCCTTCATGAACTGCTCTGTTATTACATTATACATGTTCATCTATTGCCTTACATTTACATTTATTTCGCTTTACCTTTATTTTGCGCCAGAATTTACTTTTTTTTTTCATTACTGTTCAGACCCATCCCTTTAGCACTACTCTTCTCAGATGTTAACATTACTAGATGGTAGATTATCTGTAACACACATTGTTCATCATTTGTCACAGTAAAAGCATCACAGTAGTATTTACAAAGTAAGTTTTTTTTTTAACCCTATATTTCTCTTCTGTGATGTCACGAGAAGGAGAAATATAGGGTTAAAAAAAACACTCTTTCTGCCTTTTCTCAGGCTAGGATGAACCGATTTCAATTTTTTTCGCACATTTATACTACATAGGATCTCAGAATTCAATACACCTTCATATTCAAACCGTGAAGTAGGCCTTTACAATCTTTCCTGCATGTCTCTGTAGGGAGGTTCAGGAGAGGATGGTCGCCCCGGACCCCCCGGCCCACAGGGAGCCAGGTCAGCCTGGAGTCATGGATTCCCGGACCGAAGGGAGCAACTGTGAGTCATTCTGTTTTAATAAAATGTATTCTTTTTTTATTGTTTTAATACAATTCACAGGACAAACATAACACATACATGCATACATAAAAGTACATAATCTTTGCAATTAAGAAATCATATATTTACCCAAATTCAATATAAATAATGAATCGTATTGCAGGACAGAAAACATATACAAAAGGAAGTCAGTCTTTACTCATGGAGTCAAAGACAATCACAACTCAGTGTCCCATATCTTTGTAGTTTCCATAGTTCCCCATTTGTATTTTTTATATCACATTTTTTAGCTTTACCTTTCAAAATGATTCTTTCTTGTAAACAATATTTGTCTAAGATAAGGTATGGGTTGCGATCTTGAAAGCCCCAACAATTGAAAAAAAAAGTATTATCAATATACTGTTTTCTCAATGGTTTTATATAAAGTCTCTGAATCAAGAACAGTAATTACACGTGCTCAACAACACCTGTAGAGCTGAGTACTGCTGAACACTTGTAAAGCGTTTGATTTGTTTGTAAAACATCAGATTGAAAAAGTGATTGAGTCAATCAATCACAATCAGCAGTGGCTCCCTCTGTGACTAACCGCCTGCTTGTTGTCTCTGTTTTGATCAGGGAGATGGCGGCAAGCCTGGAGAGAAAGGACTGGGAGGAGCTAATGGACTGAGAGTGAGTTATCTGTGCCCATTTTCTGCTTTAAGTCATTTGAATTGCTCTTACATGTTCTGTAAATTCAAAATACCAAAAAAATTGTTTAGCTGATATATCACCATGTTTCCACTTCAATCCACTTTAAAGTCAACATCCTCAAATCTTTATATTATTTATACATTGATTAGAAATATAAGTTTAAAAAAAATCTGTTTAGGAATGTACACACGAAAGGAAACACGATTTAAAAATTGAGGAAAATACAATTAGCTTCCTGAAGTAGCTTACACTGTTTCCGATTGGTTATTACTATAACCTATACATTGACATTCCATTTGACCTTTTTATTCTGTAGCTTCTCTGGCTACTGTGACTCACACCACTGACGTACTGTTATATTTCTGTTTCCACATGAGAAGCCTGTTGAAAAAAAGCTCAATTATTATAGCTATCCAATGTCTATCTGGTTAATAGGATCACCTTTGGCGTCACTGTTGATATCAATCTATTTGTCCCTCTCTCTCTCCCTCCCCTCTCTCTCTCTCTCTACCTCCTCCTACTCTCCCTCTCTTTAGGGTCTGCCTGGCAAAGATGGAGAGACCGGCTCAGCTGGACCCCCCGGCCCTGCTGTACGTACCTTTATCTCACTATATATAGCTTCAACACTGATGCTTATCTTTTTCCCTTTTCTCAATCTGCTCTCAGAAGCAACCTCTCTCGCTATCTCACTTCCTCAGACATGCCTCTACAGTAGCTTTGTCTGGCGGGGGGGAATAAATAAAGTCCTTGATAACTAACTGAATAGTTTAAAGCAGGGGTTTTCAAAGTGTGAGAGAGTGAGCCCCCCCCTCAGAGAACAAATTTCAGCGATCTTATCATTACTTTACACATTTTAAACATATTTTTGAACATTCTAAACATTTGTGGACGTGAATGTGACGTGTAACAAGTTTGTTTTTTCAGTGCAATAAATATTTAAAAAAATAAGCCTTGTGTTGTTAACTGATATCAGATAATCACAAATGGAGAAACAAATAATGTGAAACTTTTTTTAGGTATCTTTAAATGTCAAACAATTGTGTACCTTTCCTGGCTGATTTACTTTATGATGGAAGTGGATTGTGATTGTGATTGACCTGTTTGTAGGGCCCCGCCGGAGAGAGAGGAGAGCAAGGACAGCCCGGTCCCTCAGGATTCCAGGTGAGTCTCAAACCGTTGGATTTAAATAGCTTGTTATAGATTTAATGCATGAATTCAGACACTTCTATTATTATTAAGGCTTAGAGTGTACTCACAACTGTTGTTTTTACAATGTAAACTGTGTGCAAAGATCAGTGCAAGACTGACCGGATTGAAAATATCACGTCACTTCCGGCTGCACACTGGATTGTGGGTCAGAAGAATCAGCCAAATAGCATGCTGATTTCAACTAAAAATCTCTACAGGGTGTTGTAGACATCTGCGTATTTTTAAGCATACTAAATCTGACCACGAGAAATGTGATGTCCTAAATCTTTTTTTCTACCATACTGAATAGCAGAAGGTATGGGGATTGGAATGTAACCTTATTATTCTTTGAACCAAAATGTGCTTTGATTGCTGTGCATGAATTTGCCAAGGTTCTTGTTCTGTGTTTGTGTTTACATGTGTTGTGTCCTGTTCTCAGGGTCTACCTGGACCTCCTGGTCCCCAGGTGAGGGAGGAAAGCCCGGAGACATGGTGAGTGCATCTGATTGGTTGGTGAAATACTATAGCCTATAAACTGAAACCTAAACTAGGCTTCTAGGAAAGAGATCCTAAAATAATGTGTGCCTTAAAGTAATTTGTCCAAATTATTTTGCTTCCACTCCTGACCTGAGCCTTTAAATGTTTCTAATAAACTCTCAACAGGACATTCAGTAGCTGTTAAAGGGTAACCCAAGTCCCTGCCAAAAATAAAGTGAAATAGAAATACATTTAAAGTGATGTTTCAGAATCAGAATCAGAAATACTTTAGTGATGTAAGAAGTAAATAAGTAAAGTAAGAACATTATTCTACAATATGTACACACTTGCAACAGGGTGTATTAAACACAGCAGTAGTAGTTTTATTAGTTCAAGCTTTTTAAAAATCATTAGTTTGATATGTCATGTACTAATCGATCCTGCATTGTGTTCACAGGGAGTTCCTGGAGAGGGAGGAGCTGCTGGTGCCACTGGACCCAGAGTAAGTTTAACATCATGCGTTAAAAACATCACCGTTTGAATCTTCCAACGGGTGAAGCAAGTGTTAGACAGTTTCTTTTCATTTGTGGTTTTCATTGTTTGTCAATATTACTTTATTATACCTGTCCATCATTTTATTTTATTGTTTATTATTGCTTTCTTTTTCTTTTCTTGTTCGAAATAAAACAAAAATGTTCAATTCAATTCAATCTTTTTTATATACAGTCTATGGTTTTGAATGAGTGATTGTCCAAAATGGCCACTGATTGTCTCTGTGTGTCTCCGTCCTCAGGGAGAGCGTGGTTTCCCCGGAGAGAGAGGCGCGGCTGGATCCCAGGGTCTGCAGGGCCCCCGAGGTCTGCCTGGAACCCCCGGAACAGACGGACCCAAGGTGAGGCCAAAATTATAGAAGTCTAAAGTAATAATTTAAGTAGTGTTTTTGTTTTCCCCATGCCGTGCACCATTGTTTTGTTGTGTTATCATTTGAATGTTGTGCTCCATACCATGTACTATGGCCGAGAGCAGTGAATAAATAAATGAAAATAAAATAAAACCAGGATTAGAGGCAGGTTTTCAAATTGTGTATGTGTTGAGGTTTACTCCCACCACCATTGGCAAATAATGGTGTTTCCTTATACATTATTTTCACATACTGTACATCAGCTGAAACACATTCATTTGATCCTAGTAGTATTAAAGGTGCTGTTACGAGGAACTTTTAAATATTTCTAAAACAGTCTCATTTTTCCTCTGATGATCATAAATGACATGTAACAGCAAACGAGACCATCAGTGCATAGTATGCTATTTTTATATAGTTTGTCTTAATGGTCTTTATCATGGGGGTACGCTCACCCAGTAACTACAGCTGGCATATTAAAAACACTACCACTTTCATCCAAAGGGGGTGCAAGAATGAACACAAACTGAAAGTTCCTCGGAGCACCTTCAATATATAAAATGGGGGTTATTTTCAAACTGCATTCCTCCACATTCCTAAAGAACCGGTAGCTCCACGTATTTCCTATAAGCTACAGCAGCAGACAGTCACTTTCATCATCAGACATCAATAAATCCAAGCCACTGCAGTTATTTGTAACAGCTGCACTGCCAGGAGAGGCCAGGCTCAAAGGGGCTGCAATTCTCACTCCGGGTTTGTTATCTGGCCAGATATTTAATCCCAGTTCATGGGTTTTCTGAAAGTCGTCAGGCAAGGCAAGGCAAGGCAAGGCAAGTTTATTTATAAAGCACATTTCGGACACAAGGCCATTCAAGGTGCTTTACAGATGCAAAAACAAAAACACATCAATAATAGAGCACACATTAAAAAAAAATACATTAAAAAAAAAAAAAAAAAAAAGCGAATGAGAAACATGAATATAAATAAAACATAAAATAATTTAAAAATTTAAAAAGAATAAAAATAAATAAAAATTTAAAAATAAATAAAAATTTAAAATTACAGGTTAAAACGGAAACAGTAAAGTCTTAAGACCTGATTTAAAAGAGCCGAGTGTTGAAGCGGACCTCAAGTCCTGTGGAAGTTTATTCCATAGTTTTGGTGCATTAAAACTGAAGGCTGATTCTCCCTGTCTAGTCCTTACTCTGGGGATTGTCAGTAGCCCAGTGTCAGACAGGCAGGCAGGAGCGGATAGATAGGGTGAGGATTATAGAGGTGTGTGTGTGTGTGTGTGTGTGTGTGTGTGTGTGTGTGTGTGTGTGTGTGTGTGTGTGTGTGTGTGTGTGTGTGTGTGTGTGTGTGTGTGTGCGTGTGTGCGTGTGCGTGTGCGTGTGCGTGTGCGTGCGCGTGCGCGTGCGCGTGCGTGTGCGTGTGTGTGTGTGTGTGTGTTTGTGTGACAGATGAGGACAGGTGAGCAGGCACTTTGTGGAAGGTGAAGCTCGAACGATCCTGAACGATTTGTCGCTAGAAGCAAATTGTACATCTGCGCTCTTCAGTATAAAATATACACTCTGAAAGTATTCAAAGCACCGCATTGGAGGCTACGTGAGCCCTGCGGCTAAAGCTTAATGACTGCAGATAGGCACACAGGCGGCACATATGGAGTTTTTTTGCGTTTTCATCTCAAACAGACAGCACTGCGACTGATAAGCCTGACAACTTTGGAGCCAGAGTGGTGTCCCCCGATGGAGCTGATCAAAGTCTCCATTTCCCTATACGTTCCCCTGGCTTTGATATGTGGAATAGAGATTTTGTCACGATGCACTTCATGGTTATAAACTGAACTCCCATTTCTACTCAATATACAGAGCTGAAGGTCCACCCAAAAATCAAAAGGAACACATGGAAGTTGAGATATTTTTTTTATGTCTTAACGTGGGTCCACACATTGGTTGTTGCTTGTTTGTTCCTCACTTAAATGAATTCAATTTGGGATCAGAAAAGTTTGTAACAACCTGTGTCAGGGGTTTTCAACTGATTTGTTTTTGAACATTATTGCAGTGCCTTTATTTTTCTCTGATAACCTTGAACAGATCACGATTTGACACGGGGTCATGTATTAGTTTAATAAGAATACCTCTTTTGCGCTCTGCAACAGCAACACTTTAGCGTTTCCTTTATAATAAATAATCACAAAGTAATCACATCTAAAATATGACAAACAGGCGAAGGTCTTTGCTTTTTCTTCAACATATACAGCCAGCTGGCACTTTCACAAACAACCCGGAAGAACCTTTAGTCTGTATGTGTGTGTATTGTGACGCCATGTTGTTTGTGCATATTGTATTAATTATGAAGGATATTAATGTGCTTCTCTTATTCATTCCAGGGAGCTATTGGACCCGCGGGCGGTGCTGGTTCCAGGGCCCCCCCGGCCTGCAGGGTATGCCCGGAGAGAGAGGCTCTTCTGGCATCTCTGGACCTAAAGGGAGACAGAGTAAGTCACCAGGCTGAATATTTATTATATTCACTATGTGCTGCTACACCCCTCTGGCAGGTGACTGACTGACTCTATTTATTCATATTGATCTTAATCCCCACAGGGTGACCTTGGAGAGAAAGGACCTGAAGGCGCCCCTGGCAAAGATGGCGGCAGAGTGAGTGCTTGTCATCTGTTTATTAGACGATAATGGTTTGTTGTGTTGAAGCTGGCAGCAAAGCTACACTCGTGGTTTGCATCACAAATGTAAAATCCTTCAATCCTGGTTGAAGGACTTGTTACAAATGTGCAGAATATTTTACACGTGGTTGTCTTGTAATGTGATTTGAAATTATTGATCCAACCTCTTCTTATAAATACTCTGATGTGTTTTTTTTTTGCCAGTATGAAACACATAGGGATTTTACAGGAGTCTAATTCATACTAATTTACCCTTACATTTTAATTTGATGTCACTGATATACGTATTGCTTTAAAATGCTTTTGTATATTACCATGTGTTGCACTGTTAACCACCATTTTGTCTTTTCATTTCTTTGCTGTTTCCTGTCACAGGGTCTCACTGGTCCCATCGGTCCTCCCGGTCCTGGTGGTCCCAACGGCGAGAAGGTGTGTGTGAAAATCATTTTCATATTTTTAATAAATATAATGTAGTGTTTCATTTGAAAGGCTGGCTGCTGTCTTGAGTTTGTATGATTTCTGTATTTATATTATTCATCATTCAAATAATATTGGAGCATATCTAACTTTGTTTGACCCGCACATTGTTCTGAACCTTATAGCTCAGTGTGTGTGTGTGTGTGTGTGTGTGTGTGTGTGTGTGTGTGTGTGTGTGTGTGTTGTCTGTTATGGTTATGTGTTTTGTTCATAGGTGTGGGAATCTGGTCCTTCTGGTCCTTCTGGTGCTCCCGGAACCCGCGGTGCTCCTGTAAGTGTTGCAGCATAAATTCATTACAACATTTTTGTTTTGTTTTTTTACAATATAATACTTAAATGTTTGCTCTTGAATTTTGAGTTTGACAGACTGAAACACCACTGATGTCTTGTTTATCTTTTTCCCTTCCTCTTGTAGGGTGACAGGGGAGAGGGAGGACCTCCTGGCCCAGCTGGATTTGCTGGACCCCCTGTAAGTAAAAATACAAAACTGAAAAGCTCTTATATCTTTGCTGAGTAAAGTAAGGGACATACAGTAACACCAGGACTAAATGTCAGCACATACAGTATGTGGCTATGGGGTCATGGTGTAGAAAGGTTAAGAAAGTTACAGCAATAAATACTTAAAACAACTTAAAGGATGATACTAAATGGTAAAAATATCTAAGTGTATTTTTAATAATCTAAGAGTATAATAATGTTGCAATCGTACAAGAGACAAAAGATAAGTGGAAATTACTGACAAATAGTAAAAATGTAATTTACAGAAATGTCGATTAATATGTATTATTCTCTGGTGAAGCAAAAGGAATAAACTACAAATTACCTGTTACCTAAAATCCTCTTCCTTCCACTATCGGAAAGTGTCATGAGCTGAGAGATGGCAGATCTCAACGTCTTTTTTCAAACCACCTCTCTGTCAACATTACGATATCTAATCAAAAATCTTATCGTCTATTGTGTGATTACTGTGATTCGTCATTGTCATCATTCTGACATATCTCTTGTGTCATCAGTGTATTACTCTCTTGTGGGAAATTAAAGTGTAGACGGTCCGATGTCATCCATTAACCTCCTCCCATAGACTCCAGGCACTCGTCTAATAAATGATTTTAATAAGCTGCATTGTTCCGCGGGATTTTCATCAATATTTGTGTGGCAACGCAATTTATCACACGCCTTCTTTTCGTTCAAGGTTGCACAATGATTAATTATTGAATTCATGTTAGGATGCTAACACTACAAGGTGTCTTAATCATTTCTGGTTCACAGTTCACAGACTGTAGCATGATGACAGCTTATCAACACTCAGACTGCAAATAGACATGGGTGCTAAATAAAACATTAGCAGCTCCTATTTATTATTCAGATTTGCACCTTTTAACATCTGTTGAAGCATCGCACATTCTCCAGCAAAGTTTTGTGTGAAAGGAAATCTCCTACTGCATTATGCTTATTATATTCTAAGGAGTACTTGCTGCTATTAAAGCACATCCAAGTAACTTTTACTGAACACCAGCCACTTTAACGAAAAGTGATCAGTACTAGACCAGGTATGGCCTTATCAACAAAAACCTGAGTGTTTTATGTTAAGCTTGGTGTGGGAGTTGTGAATTTGACTTCTGATTTATAACTACAAAATATGTATTCTTTCTTTCAAAAGTTACACAGTGTGGCTTTAAAGGTTGCATATTTGTTTATATCTGAGAGTTTAGATGAGTGAAGTTTCCAATTTTCCTGTTGGTATAGTTTGTTTATTAAGTTATGGACTATAACTTAGAAAATGTTTAATTCTCTGACTCACCAAAATGTTACACAGTGCGCCTTTAACATCTGGCATACAGTATTTCCTTTAATGAACCCTTGTGTATTGTGTCCTGTAGGGATCTGACGGTCAGCCTGGAACCAAGGGAGAGATGGGAGAGTCTGGACAGAAAGGGTGACGCTGGTGCCCCCGGACCCCAGGGACCCTCTGGATCCCCAGGACCTGCGGTGGGTGTCTTTTACCATTTGAGCTTTTTTTAACTGCTGTAAATTTATGAACCAAACTGTCATTTTTCTGGCTTTCCTTAAGGCAAGGCAAGTTTATTTATATAGCACAATTCAGACACAAGACCATTCTAAGTGCATCATGATTAGATATTAGAAATTTGCAATTAAGAGATAGTGAAAACAAAGAAAATGCATACAAGATTAGACAAAGATTTAGACATCGATGTAGAATGGCTGCAATGAAAATGACTTGACTGACAATATAGTTATATTCTATATAGCCATAACACATTATATAAAGGCATATATTGATTGACAGACTTTTTTGTAAGAAACATGTTGTCAATACACAAATCATCAGAAAATTTCTTGTTTTTTCCTCTATCTGAGTTAACTTGTAGTCAGAATAACAAAGACAGTCATTAAAGTCCAATGTGTTTCTCTCTTCCAGGGTCCTACTGGTGTGTTTGGACCTAAAGGTGCTCGTGGCGCTCAGGGACCTCCTGTAAGTAACCTTTAAAAATATACATTTATCTTTAACTCTGTCTCACTAGTTTGTTTCTTTTGTTGTTTTTTAAGATTATTGCCGTCTTAGTGTATCTAAATCTAATAATAATAATATTATTAATAATAATAATAATAATAAATAAAATAATGCATTTACATGAGTACATTCACATAAACATACTGTATATTATTATATTATTTGTAATTATTATTTATTTAATTTTTTCTTCTTTTTTTAGATATTCTTTTATATGTATCTATAACTTAATCTTCTCCTTCATTTTTATTTATCTTGTTTAATTTTTTGTTTTCTATTTTATTTTAATTGTTTGCACAAAAAAATGCTGTAAATGCTAACAATAACAGTAAGATGATAACCATTTTTTGCTGCTACAATAAAGTATTAAAAAAAACAATACATATTAATTAACTTTGTCTTTCAGGGTGCCACTGGTTTCCCCGGAGCAGCTGGCCGAGTCGGGCCTCCTGGTGCCAATGTAAGTTCATAACTACGACCAACTGCCTTAAACCGGTTAGCCAAGGTCATTACCATACAATATACACATATAGGAAATCTGATAGGCCTATAATTGTCAATTGTCACTATATATACCATACTATGCTACACGATGTCACAACGCATTATGTAATCATATGTCAAACTGTAAAACATTTTCACTATTTTTCATAACGTAATAGTAAACTTTTTTCATGGAAAAAAAATATCAAACAACTATATATGCATTATGTATTAATGTATCACCAAATGCAGAGAAATTATTATATATTACATTTTGACGTTTTATTACATAAATGCCTTGTTATTAAAATTTTTGTAACATGCCATTCTACACACTATACTAAACTATACTAGATTCATTATTTTGTCACTGAATAAGAAATTGAAAAAGGAGAAAACAGATTCAAGCACCATGTGAAGCAGTAGGGATCATAACATTTTTTTTCTGAATGCCACCTGACTTTTTAATTTGGATGTGTGAAGCATTTACTATTTCTGCACCTCCGCACCACTTAACAGTATATGCCTGACACTGTGAGAGAACTGCTGTAGCTTGTCTGGAATATATTTCTAATTAACAGAAGTGCAACATACTGTGAAAAACTAATGAGATCCTTTTGTACTGCTCACATGACATATGCATAATTAAAAGTAATTTGAAGATGCATAGACCACTGCTTATTTACATTATTAACACTATAATAACACCAACTCTGTGGACAGGAGGTGTGAATACAGTATATACGTATGGGTGCTGTATCAAGCACTGGTCAATTCTGAGATTTTAGTCTATTTTGCTTCCAGATTTATTATGCATTTTGTTCTTTAAATTAAAAACAAATATGTATTTTGTACTTTAAATTTAAAAAATAATAAAAAAAAAACAATGTAAGACCTGTACATAGCATTTTTTGATTTATAAAATGAAAAAAGGCTGTATCCAAAATCTGTCCTCTTCATATTTTGGAAACTAATATATTTATCCAACATCTAGATTTTTTTTCTAAAGAGATGCAAATGAATGTATCTAAACCTTGTTATTCTCCTGCTGTGTTGTAGGGTAACCCTGGCCCCGCTGGCCCTGCTGGATCTCCTGGTAAAGATGGACCTAAGGGTGTGAGGGGCGACGGTGGCCCCCCAGGCAGACAGGGAGACGCTGGGCTCAGGGGCCCTTCAGGGACCCCTGGAGAGAAGGGAGACGCTGGAGAGGATGGTCCCCTGTGAGTTTATCTTTACTTTATTACACCGCACTGAAAAATGCTGTGTTTTGGCATTCTACGACCAGTTATTTCTCGATTATGCCCTATGCTGTTAACGATAATTGCCTGTTGCTATGGACCTACAGACATTTGTTTTGATCTATCACTTCTTTGCATATAAATCTGCTGACAGTTAGGCCCACTACTCCATCAACAATGACTTAACTACCTACTTAATCATAAGTATCCCTCCACATTATACACTTAAGACACTTCTGGGCTATATTAACATAAGTCTCAGTCCCTCTAGCATCCGTTCAGCCACTCTCTCTTTCTCAGCAGACTGGACTGAAAACTTGAACACTGTCAGGGTCAACACAGGTTATGGAGAGACGAAAAATAATAATTGTTTTTACTCTCCACATTTCTGTCCATTTTGTAGGTATAGCTCTGTCAGGCCAATCTCACAGATAATAATAATGGTTACAGCAGCCGAGCACAGTCTACGTTAATACACACAGCTCTAAATCTCCATCACTGGCTGTAATAGCTGACTGAGACATATAGTATGATGGCACAATGTAGCAAACGTCTCAGTGACAGACTGCTGAAAGGACCTCGTTCACACACACACACACACACACACACACAAACACACACACACACACACACACACACACACACACACACACACACACACACACACACACACACACACACACACTGAGACACACACAAACACACACAAACACACAAACACACATGCCATGAACACATGACATGAGTCCTTTCAAGATTACATATCGCAGATGATTGCATACTCAATAACAAAGACAGCAGCTGTGTCGATTCTTTCCCATCTATTGAATACATGTGAACTCCAGAATAATTTATCCTCACATTGCGGTGTTTGTCAGCCGAATTGTTACAGTTACCTTTAGTTCTTGTTGTTGTGATCTTTGACGCAACTGACATTCCATATAAATCAAAGTTTGAAAGTACAAAGACAGAAGTATTTATATCAGGGCTAGACAATGAAAAGAAGAAGACTTATAGGCCTTTCACACCGCCGCAAAATCGGCGCTAGTTCTGGGCTAGTTCGGAGTTAGAGCCAGTGTTTTGGTTTCACACCGCCAGAAAGCCTGCTCCGGGCCGTAAAAACTGGTTCTTATCAAACCCCAGGACTGAGCAGGGTTTGATAAGAACCGCTTGCGCTAGCGGCCGGGGGAGGGATTATCCTGACCAACCAGACCAACTCAAACCTCATGCCCGCCATATTTAAAAACACCGCTACTACGAGACGTAAACATAACATAATTACCGAACGTAGCGATCAAATTGACCGGCGAGAATACGCTGTATGGGTCCTGTTTGGTAAAGAAAGCAAAGCGAGAGCCAACACGTGTAAAAATAAGACGTATTCGCCGCTGTTGTTGTGCTAAAAGCTAGCGGTAGCTTTAGCGTTAGCCACAAGAGCAGCGGCGTCGGGCGACGTACACACGTTTACAGTGACGTCATGACGTTGCTCTCTTGCCGGCTCCATGGCTGTCTCCGGTCGATGTGAAACCAACCGGTTCATAACTGGGATAAGGCTGTAACCAGTTTTGAACTGACCCCAACACCAGCCTGGAACTGACTCTTGGTTCATTTTGGTGTGAAAGGCCTATTAAAGGAGCTCCAAGGAACTTTCAGTTTGTGTTCATTCTTGCACCCCCTTTGGACACAAAGGCGTTAAGAAAAACTATATAGAAATAGCATTATTTGCACTGATGGTCTCGTTTGCAACATGTCATGTATGATCATCGGAGGAAAAATGAGACTGTTTCAGAAATATTCAAAAGTTCCTCAAAGCAACTTTTAACAAAAAAATTCTCAACCATCATAATAACAGAGAAATGAACTGTCGATCACTTTTAGTCACTAGCTTCTTGTCTTTTGAAGGCCATCGTAGATTCTGTCAAAAAAATCCAAAATAAAAACACAGAGCACATCCATAATTGAATGTAACCAAATTGAATACAACCTTTATTCCATTGTCACAGACACATTAATGGTCTTCTGTCTCCCCTCCCAGGGTCCCCTCGGCCCCTCAGGTCCCTCTGGTCTGGCCGGTCAGCGTGGTATCGTTGGTCTGCCTGGACAGCGTGGAGAGAGAGGCTTCCCTGGTCTGCCTGGACCTTCTGTAAGTAACACACTGTTCACCCAAGTTCTTAATTGTGTGCTTTTGCGGCTATTCTTTGTCTTGCTATTAGATCGTTAATTGAGTGTCTATTTGGTTAGAGCGCTCGCCTAAAGAGGCTCAGTCCTCAGAAGCAGCAGACCACGGGTTCAAATCTGGCCCGTTCTCTGCATGTCATTTACCTTTAAAAATGCATTAAAAAATATAAAAATATAAGTAAAAACATTCTTGAAGGGAGTCATTCTAAACCATGTATGTCCACTTCACAACATCAGGAAGTGTTTCTCTGTACCTCTGTTACTGCTGCTAGTAGCCCACTATCTGTTAAATCTCAAATAACGAAATTGGCTTCCTGACTAAAAACATATTCATGGTTGCAAAGCAGTGAGAGCACAGTGTGTATTGGTTTTGACACTCTGGACAAGAGAAAGCAGACGGGCCACAGACCAGCTCTGCACTGTCATCCTGCTCAGGCCTAATTGAATCACAGTCAAGTCTCATCTCACATGAGGAAGGACGTTTCTACCGGTGAACAGATTTCAATCTGATGTGCAGTCAGGCAAGCTCCCCTGCTTACAGTCACACCATTTGATATGTGACATGATGCATATCCCCTACGTAATAACAGAATCTTAAAACATCACGTCCTTCTATCCTAACCATTAATTATTCATCACTACGCATGAAAGGAGATGCCAAGGCAGAAGCGGCAGAGATGCCAAACTCACCCGGGGAATGTTTTGAGCGGAGAATATACATATAATTTCAGAAGTGACTTTTGAATTGCAGGGGAGTGTGTGCCATACATTTATGTGACCCTCCGTTTCTGAAGGCAGAAGGTGCCCAGAGTTTAAAACAATTATGCCAGTATTTCTGGGTTGAGACTGGTATTTTAAGATATTCAATTGAAATAATTTTGATGTTTGGACATGTCCATGTTCTGAAAATGTTTTCAAAACTAGTGTCCCCACAAGCAGTTTCTAAATGAATTTGGGGAGATTCATAGGGCCAAGCGGTTGCTCAATCGTGCTGTTTTTTCTATCCACGACACCTTCTTTTGATAGCTGTTAACAAGGTGTTTGCCATCTGGGGAGGCAGTGGTCGCATCTAAACGCATGTTGAATGTACCTGCAGCATCTTGTACCTGCAGAATCTGACTGTTCAACTCCGATATTCCAGTGGTTGTTTTCAAATCTTAATTAGATTTTTTTTTACAAATTAGCTTTTAAGATTGACACAAGTCTCATTGTTGTCATTGTAGTGTCAGTTGCCACTTACATTCAATAACAGAAGTGAGATTGAACGTACTAGTGGATAATTAGGATGAGTTGCATCTCATGCTTATTAATATGGGCCTATAATTTAACACATTTAGTTAAAGTGTACTAATGAGTCCTCTCTCTATCTCTCTCTCCTCTCAGGGTGAGCCCGGTAAGCAGGGAGGATCTGGTGGCCCCGGAGACCGCGGACCCCCCGGACCTGTCGGACCACCTGGACTCACCGGACCTGCAGGAGAGCCTGGAAGAGAGGTGCGTGTGTGGTGTGTGTGTGTGTGTGTTTGTGTGTGTGTGTCTGTGTGTGTGTGTGTCTTTGTGTGTCTTTGTGTGCTGGTATTACTATTGTTGTGGGGACATTTTTCTGTTTACACAATCATATTGTGGGGACGTACCTTCCTTTTGGGGACAACATGGAAGTCCCCATAACGTAATAATGACATTTTAGGGTAAAGACTTGCTTTAAGGTAAGTGTAGACTTAGATTAAGGTTAAGGTTAGGGTAAGGGTTAGGGTTAGGGTAAGGGTAAGGGTAAGGGTAAGGGTAAGGGTAAGGGTAAGGGTAAGGGTAAGGGTAAGGGTAAGGGTAAGGGTAAGGGTAAGGGTAAGGGTAAGGGTTAGGCAAGTAGTGGTTATGGTTAGTGCAAGTCTCCAGGAAATGAATGTCTGTCATGTCTTCGGAAGTGATGAAAACACAACTTTTGTGTGTGTGTGGTTGTGTGTTTGGATTCACAAATGCCACATCTTATTTACTGTTGTAAAGTAAACTGTTTGTTTCCTGTGTGACTAAGACAGCAGACATTTTGGTACGGAGGCCAAGTCGATTAAAATGCAGTGCTATTTGCGTCACATATACATTTGCATTGAGTATGTTCCCTATTATATGAATGTGTTTTGTTGGTGGAGGTTCCATATGCAGCTGCTCAGTATTCAATAGGCCATCTGGCTCGGTGGAGGTGCAAGACATTTACACTCAATATATTGTTGTTGTGTCATGTGACAGGGCAACGCCGGATCTGATGGACCTCCTGGTAGAGACGGATCTATTGGAAACAAGGTGAGGATGCTGCTGGAACTTCAAATAGCCAAACTTCTCATTTCCCCCAAAACGTTATTAACAGATAAGCACTGATCCACTGTTATTCAGTTCCGATTCCGATATCAGGGTTTTGGATATCAGTTGATACCGATATTGTCCGATATCAAAAGTGTTATAAATTTTGTGTTGTTGTTGTGATATTATGTGTACGGTTATGAAGGATTAAGCCAGTAGAAATACTTAAAGAACTTTTTATATACTTAATTATTTTTTAACATTTGCTGAATCACATAGTTATGGTCTTAAAATTAAATTGTTTGACATTAAAATATCCAATGAGTGAATTGCAGCCATATCGGACTCTCTAGTTATAAATATTTGTTACAAACTTAAAGTATACCTTAGTGCTCCTACTGTATTGTATGTGCCTATTCTTTTAAACATGGCTGACTCTCCTGTATCGTTGTGCAGGGTGAACGTGGAAACACCGGAGCCATCGGTGCTGCCGGAGCTCCTGGCGCTCCCGGTGCCGGCGGCCCAGTCGGTCCCACCGGCAAACAGGGAGACAGAGGAGAGTCTGTGAGTACTGACAAATAGATTGGTCTTTTTTTTTAGAATGATTTATTTAAAAGGAGAAAAAGCACATTAATAAACATGAGCACCAGAGTTCAACATGTCAAATGTGTGACAGATTTAGCCATGCAGGCTCGTTTCCATCTGTAGTCCCTGGCAGGTTGACAGCTTAAAAGAAAACATTAAAACAGCTACAGAAATACATACAGCCATGTAAGCACACAAAAAAAATCACACAAGCACAGACAAGTAAAATGACACAACAACAATTGTTTAGCTTTATTTATACAGGTATAGGTACAGGTACAAATACGGTGGCCACATTCTCAAAAAATAATTAATATGAAGGTAAATGGGAAAGTTTATGAGATCTGTCTCTACTGTGACATCACCATCTTCTTCTTCTTTCTCAGGGCGCACAGGGACCATCTGGACCTCCCGGACCTGCTGGAGCCAGAGGAATGCCTGTATGTTTCTTTTGTTTCTTTTGTTTTTTTGTTTTTTTAACCTTTATTTATACATGCATCCTCTCAGTTCTTTATTTATTACACCATGATGGCATAAACACATATTAGTGAACGTTTTCCCTAATATAATGAGATTGTGTTTAACTTGTTCTCAGGGACCCCAAGGCCCCCGTGGAGACAAGGGTGAGGGCGGAGAGGGCGGCGAGCGAGGACAGAAGGGACACCGAGGCTTCACCGGTCTGCAGGGTCTGCCCGGACCTCCGGTAAGAACACACTGCAGGGCTGGTGACAAAAATTGATTCATGTAAAAATTGCGATTCCTATCTCCTGCGATTTTAAATCGATTCATAGTTTGCCAAAATCGTTTTAAAATTTTTTTTTTTAAATATGTATTTTCTGCGCCGTCTCAAAGTCTTACATTTAACTTGAACGTGAACCATGAAATGTATTAATGTGATCATTATGTGTTTAGGGTCAATCTGGAGACCAGGGTGCTACTGGACCTGCTGGACCTTCTGGACAAAGAGTGAGTACTAAAACTACCAACATACTAACAGACTAAGGAAAAACGTTCTTCACATTAAGCAGTGGAGATAGTCAGAGCATTTTCCTCATACAGTCTCTATGGTTTTCCTCTGTCTGTGTCTATAGGGACCCCCTGGACCTATGGGCCCAGCTGGAAAGGACGGTTCCAACGGTCTGCCAGGACCCATCGGACCCCCCGGACCTCGTGGTCGCAGTGGAGAGTCTGGTCCCGCTGTGAGTAGAAGTACCCACCGGAACTTTATCCACATGTTGCATTGATCTCCCCCTGGAAATAATAAGGCTTTGAAGGCTAAAGAGAGTGCCTAGCATGATCCTTTCACATGCAAATCTGACTGGAATAATGAAAGTTAAGACAGTTAGGTTACAACACTATGTATAACATTTAACACATGTGTTACATAATACTGACTTGTGTATTCAGGAATTCAGCTTTCTGAACCAAAAAAGATTTTGAGTCGATGAAATAGCAAGAGCCTAGCTGACTGTGCAAACAAATACTTCAAAAAGACATCTTAAAAACTTCACCACAGTTCAGCCAATCAAGAAACACTTTCATTGTCCCTATGGCACAGCTGCCACCAATCATTTAATATTGTGTTAGACAGATGAGTAAGTCTATAAACTGTGGATATCAAACAACACAAGCGGAATGCTGACTAGACTCATGTAACCCTCCCATCTTTTGTCTCTCAGGGTCCCCCCGGAAACAATGGCCCCCCCGGTCCTCCCGGTCCCCCCGGCCCTGGCATTGACATGTCTGCCTTCGCCGGTCTGGGTCAGACTTCAGAAAAGTCCCATGATCCTTTACGGTACATGAGAGCCGACCAGGCCTCCGGAAATCTGCGCCAGCACGACGCGGAGGTCGATGCCACGCTCAAGAACCTCAACAACCAGATCGAGAACATCCGCAGTCCAGAGGGATCCAAGAAGAACCCAGCTCGCACCTGCAGAGACCTCAAGCTCTGCCATCCAGACTGGAAGAGCGGTGAGTGACAGGGAGGTGAGGAACGGGTTGAGTTAGGGTGGGAGGATGAGGTGGACAGAAGTCAGGTGACGTTTTATTTTGGTTGCTCAATCCGGGGTCAATAGGGTTTGTGTAGTGTTCGTTTGTGGCTAGTTCAAGTTGGAGAGTCTGTCTGAGATTTTTTCGAAATTTCAAAATATTTCAGAAAAGATCTCTGACACCTAAGTGGATGACAGGTCCATAAAGGAAGGCGCAGTAAAACTATAAGAGAAAACGCCTGCACACTGCCTTGTTTTTTCGCTGATTTAAATTGATTTCATAGGTCAAGCAGTTTTCATCAGGCATACAAAGAAATACACAATATGCCATGACATTTTGAAATGTACTGGTAGACAAAGACAGGGTATAATAGGAAAGAAAGGGCCTCATTCCTGTTGTGTTTTTGTCACGCTGCAGGAGAGTACTGGATTGATCCTAACCAGGGCTGCACCATCGATGCCATCAAGGTCCACTGCAACATGGAGACCGGAGAGTCCTGTGTGATGCCCAAGCCTTCAGGCATCCCGCGCAAGAACTGGTGGTCCAGCAAGAGCAAGGACCGCAAACACGTCTGGTTCGGAGAGACAATGAATGGAGGATTCCACGTGAGTAGCGCCATGTTTAAAAAAAATAATCTTTCTGAATAATATAAACAGCTGAAAATGTATTGACCAGTCCTTGAGAAAAAAAAGATTTTGCCTGCAGTGTCTCACCTTCAAAAATAAGCATTACTAATTAGTTTACATTTAACTTAAAGGTGCTTTAAGAAACTTTCCGTTTGTGTTCATTCTTGCACCACCTTTGGACAAAAGCGGTAGTGTTTTTACTACACCATCTGTAGTTCCTGGGTGAGCGTTCCCCAAGACAAAGGCATTAAGAAAAACTATATAAAAATAGCATACTTTGGTCTTGTTTGCTGTAACATGTTAGTTATGATCATCAGAGGAAAAATTTGACTGTTTGAGAAATATTCAAAAGTTCCTCGTTGCACCTTTTAAACAAAAAAAATTCTCAACCATCATAATGTTAATAAATGAACTGTTCATCTCCCTCCCTTACCCCAATGCAGTTCAGCTATGGTGATGACAGCCTGGCAGCCAACACCGCGGCCATCCAGATGACCTTCCTGAGGCTGCTGTCCACCGAAGCGGCCCAGAGCCTCACCTACCACTGTAAGAACAGCGTGGCCTACATGGACGCCTCGGCCGGCAACCTGAAGAAGGCCGTGCTGCTGCAGGGCTCCAACGACGTGGAGATCAGAGCCGAGGGCAACAGCCGCTTCACCTACAGCGTGATGGAGGACGGCTGCACGGTGAGACTGGACCCATTGTAGTACTCTCTTTATCAGCTCGTTGTGTAGTTGATGTATTTGTATTGTATAGTGTTCTGTATGTATCGTTGTTTATGCTTTGGATTTGTTTGACTCGACATCATTGCAAATGAGGGTCACCCCCCCCCCCTCAATTGACCTCTCGAGTATAAATTAAGGTTAAATGAAAATGAAATGGAGAGTTATACACGTGGCGAAAACTGTACAAGCAATGATTTATGTAGATATACATGAACTGAAGCGCACGTCAGAATGTAATACAATGAAACACAACAGGATATAAAAGGTCACCTTTTATGCATCCCAGTTGTGACTAGAGACTCCCAAAGTAGGAGAAAAAAGCAACCTTAATTTTTTTTAACCACCTCCAGATTTCGGAAAACTCAGTCGGATGTATTCCCCTTATGATGTCATAAATGGTAATCAGAGCATACTAGGCTTTTCAAAGGCGGGCTAAAGAGACTGGCGCTAATACAGAGTGTTTCAGACAGAGGCTGAAAGGAGGATATTCAGTAATGGCACTGTGAGAGACATAAAAGTTTTTTTGGACAGTCCAACCATTGAACCTGAAAATGTGCATAATAAGTCACCTTTAAAATGAGTTTAGCTCACTTTCATGACAGATGTAAAGCGCTGTCTCTCCTACTCTCTGGCATTCACTCAAATCACCTCACCAATCTGTCATTTTGGAGAAAGTCATTTAACAGCCGTTGTGTTTTTTCCCTCCGCACAGAAACACACGGGACAATGGGGCAAGACAGTGATCGAGTACAGATCGCAGAAGACCTCTCGCCTGCCCATCGTAGACATTGCCCCCATGGATATCGGCGGAGCAGACCAGGAGTTCGGAGTTGACGTCGGGCCAGTCTGCTTCTTGTAAAGAACGAGGGATAGAAGAAAAAACAAAGAAGTGGAAAAATTTGGAAAAAAACATAGATGAAAGAACAAAGCACACTTCAGAGAAATGAAGAGAGAAAGAGAGAAAAAGAAAAAAAAATCAAGACACTTTTTTTAAAATGGGACTTTTTTTCTAAGTAAAAAAAAAAGTGCTTTTTCCGAGTCGAACTCCATAGGATATCTGCACTGATTGGCACTAGCAACAACTGTCATCTGTGAATCATCCAGTCAACCCCCACCCCTCCCGACCCCATGGACACCCGGCATTGCCCCCAAAAAGCCCCCACTTCACCCTGGGTTGAACAGCGACCCCCCCGCCACCCCCCTGCCTATCCAACCGCCATGAATAAGAAGGAGGACGTATGAGGAGAGTACGGGAACATACCAGGGAACTAGAGAGAGAAAAAATGTGTTGGTGTTATTTATTTATTGTTCAGGTTTGGGTCCCGGGTGTGGTAGGACTGAGTTTGTTGCTAAGTAATAAAAAGCCCACTTACACATATTTAAAAAAAGAAAGGAAAAAAAAAACCTTATCCACCAACTTCCTCTCTTACTTCCTCCTCATTCTATGACCTCCCCTCCCCATCCACCCTGTAGCATATCCACTAAAGCTTAATACATTACATATCTCTTTGAAACCAAAAAATTCTATCTACATAGAAAGTGCAGGTGTTCCTATTTCTACCACCACAGTGTGTATCGAAAAGTTACTGTGTATTATAATAAAAATCAATGGTGCTATTGTTGTCAGACAGTCTGTATTTTTTAAACGGCAACATACTCGTATGTAGTGAACCTGTTGATATGTATATATATATATGTGTGTATGTGTGTATACATATATATATATATATATACAGTTTCTCAGAGAGTGTGTCACGCCCTGGGATTTGGGATTTCAGGGTGATAAGTGTCTTGCCACCGCCCCCTCCCCCCTCTTGCTTCAAGCCCCGTGTGTAAGCGGAATGTGCCTGTGATGCATATTTACAATCGAGGCAACACCAATTTGGATTTAAAATTCAATTTAATGTTTGTTTTGATATTTTAAAGCTACCTCACACACGAAAAAAAACTTCACATATCAAACTAAAAAAATACAAAACCTAGTATTTTAGGTGAATATCAATATGATCAATAGCTTGGTCATGAAAGCCCCAGTCTGCTGCCCCAGACCCCATCGCAACCCTCCCTACTTCCTGCCCTCACACAGCGCGTGCCCTCTGCCTAGGCGCACACACACACACACACACTCTCTTTCACACACACACTCACACAGTTGAAGAGAATTCCAGTGGTTTGACTTTGTCGCTCCAGTTCTACAAGCCAGCGCAGAGGGTTCGTTGAGTGTGAGGTTGTGTATATTTCTTATTATTAATAATAGTATTATTATTAATAATAATAGCATTATTATATTATTATTATGATCATGACTTGTTTTTGTTACGTTTTAATTAATGTAAATTGGAAATAAAAGACAAAACCAAGTAACAGGCTGAAGGTGCTTTTTATTCATATGCCCTGTTGTGTTCTCCCCCCGTGTTGAAATATATGTTTTTTTTTTCCATAAAAAACTGAAAATTTAAAACTTGTAATTTTCACCATGCCCTGCTTCCACCACGTGTGTTTTGTGGTGATATATTTCCAGGGGGAGAAATGCTTCAGGTGGTTTCAGGAGAAGGCAGTGGAGAGATGGACGTATGAGGGGAGGGCCCATTTTGAATTTTGTCCATGGTGATTTTCATGGAGAAAAAAAACAAAATTCAGAAAAAGTTGGAAGGAGGTGGTGATAGTTCAAATCATGTATTTTAAAATAAATGTATGTAAAATATATTTTTCAATCATTTCATTTTAGTTTTAACACACGGTACAGTAGAAATAGGAAACCCTGCCAATCGTGATCAGCTCATTCTGTGAATTGATAATGTCTTCCTGTATCTTCTATGACTTCTCTTCTTCTTCTTTAACCCTTTCCAACCTACAGTAGCAATAAAAGGTAGAAGCATTTCTATGAACCAAGTAGAGCAGTGCTTCCTTTATTTTATTTTTACATATTTGTTGTTTTATTTTAATTAAAAAGTGTTACGAGGAACTTTTCAATATTTCTGAAACAGTCTCATTTTTCCTCTGATGATCATAAATATCATGTAACAGTAAACGAGACCATCAGTGCAAAGAATGATATTTGTATTCGTAATGCCTTTTTCATGCGTACATTCACCCAGGTAGTAAAAACACTCCCGCTTTTGTCCAAAGGAGGTGCAAGAATTAACAATAAACTGAAAGTTCCTTATAGCACCTTTAAATCAAGATTCAAGACCATTCATTATTTGAAATAATGGTTTCTGATCTTTGACTTAATCCTCAATAAATCTCTGATCAGGAGAGAAAATTCACTGGGACAGAAATACATCACCAATAAAAATAACTGCAAAAATGGAGGGCACGCTTGGTTCTTCAGCATCACTCTAAACCCTGACGAGCCAAAGGAGTTGTATTAAACGGTAGAGATGCATTAGGAAAAGGGAACTCATTGACAAGTCAACATTGAGATGTATGATTTGTTGACAGACAGTAAACAGTGTGTAAAGAGTATGTCAAGTTACACCAACAGCATGTCACAACTTTTATCAACATGCAGTTTTCTTTTGAAAGTCACAGAACAATAACCAACTTCTCTCTCATATCTTTTTAACCAAGACCAGAGGGTTTTACATGGACCGGTTACCATAGCAATATACAATATCGTTCAACTCAAAGTTGAACTGATTTCTAGTTTTAATTCACAGAAAGTCTTCATCTTGGAACAACATAAACATCTCTCTCTCGCTCTCTCTCTCTATTTGTTGAACTACAAAACACACACACACACATACACACACCACATTTAGCACATGACAGTACACAGAGAGTTGTCCTATTCTAACTGTGCCTCTGCTCTTTCCACTTTTTCCAAAAAAGAACTGTTGATAAATGGATACAGTAATGTTTAGTTACCTTTACAAATACTTTAGTTAAAGGGTTGTTGCTTCACAAGTGCATTTAGATCCGTCACAGATTTAAAGATAAATCTACAGCCATGTGACTGTACCATAGATTAGTATATAAAAGAGGGCTTTAACCTTTTATAATAGGTCAAATGGGCTTTACTCAGGCAGAGGGTTGCAAAATTTCGGAAATTTCAAAACATAATGTTTATATGTTAGATTTATGTCTGGATATGAAAAAAAATCATTTAATTGACCGCCAATTAGTTAAATCATATAATTCCCCGAGCTAAAGTTCCCGTGGAAAGTTTCCGGAAATTTACCGAATCTTTCCACCCCTTTGCAACCTACTCAGGCACAGTGGTGCATGGAGCTAAACATTATGTTGATGACAATAAGTTTAGCAGGTATTACATTAACCATCCTAGTATAGCATCTTAGCATGCTAAGATTTGCTAATTAGGAATGTTGTCATTAGTTTTGTAGGTCTTTCGAATCTTAAACAAAAGTATTTGATGGCCATTCTAGAGGCCATATAAGGGATCACTAAAGTTGCTACAATTCAACCAAAAGCAGAATATTAATGTCTGCACCAACTTACATAATCAGTATTTTTTTGACTGACGGACTGACACACTTGACATTGCTGACTGACCGAATTGAGAGAGGCGTTTTACAGTTTCTATAAGTAACAGGTAAGAATGACAAACAGTCATAAGCTACAGTACATTAACGACATGCTTTCCTTTGAGAGACTAATGCTCCACACAGCTACTGCCACAGGTCAATAAGATTACAATGAAGTGACGTTTAAAAAAATGGCTCATAATCCGGTTTTGTTGCACCCATGTAGGATTCTGACTTAGATGTAACATGTTCTGAATGCCACTCCTAAAAAAAAAATATTTAAATTTATTATCAAAGTGTTTTTTTTTTGCTTATTCTCAGAGAGGTTTTCAAAAATTATATCTATCACGATACAAGCCTGTGTGGAAAACGGGAGACAGAAACCATTTGTACACAAATCAGCCCAGAGAAAGAGGACCTGAAAAGCAGGACTCGAGAGATTAATTAAAGCTCAACTCAACTAGCCCCACTCGGGATAAATGGCCATGCTAATCACATTTATAACATGGATGAGGCTTCTATTTCTGGCTAACATTATTCTCCACCAATCAGTGACGGGCGTGGAAACACTAAGCTGATTGCTGCAGCTCCGAGACAAAATACTGCACCTCCACTTTCTAATGACTTCCTGAGAGTAAATTTAGATCGACAGTTCTCTATAACTGGCACCAAATAACTGGCAATAGTTGATGTATACTGGCAAAGGCTCATACAGAACAGCATCAAAATCAGTGTGCAATCAAAGTAAAAGTGGCTGTCACAACACTAAAGAAAGACCACATACAGTACACTACACACACACATACATACACGCACAAATCAAAGAAGCAATTACGTAAGATGACACATTCTAAGCGCCATGTTTTCACCCGATGGACACATTCCAGCTGTGAGGGCCTTTCAAGTGTTCAATTATGGTCAGTTGGTCAAAGACCTTCTAATTAGGGCCCTAATGAAAGATAAAAGACCACAGCATGGGTCATGGGACACAGTGGTGGTAGAAGAACATAAAGGGAAACAGAGGGACTACAGAGGGAGATATAGGACATTTAGAATCCTCAAATAATTGTTCTCCTTTTCTTGTTTCATCCTTTCATCTTTTGCAACTTACTGTTTCAGTTTTCTTGACTCTTTTCTCTCATTGCACAGGGGGAGGAAGAGAGTAAACAAACTACTTTTTTCATTACATTAAGAGAACCGCATGAGGTGAAGTCAAACACGCTGGGCGGTAATAGTAACAAAACTATCAGCATCTCCCACAGTCGGCTTATACAGTCACTGCAGCTTTTGAAGTTTATCAGTCGCATTCCATAAAAATGGGATTGTCTTTTGATTCCATTTATATTAACAGCCAGGAATGCCAGCCGGAGTTCAGAAGCCGGTGCTTAGCGTGTCTGTCTCGGTGGGGGTCTTGCGTGGGCTGGGCAGACTCTTCAGGTACTCCAGATGCCTGCGGGTCTCTGCTTGGTTCTGCCTCACGTAGTAAACCACGTACACGATCACCATGAAGAACCACACGAACATGGTCACCAGCATGGCTACGTCGGTGGTCTTCCTCTGCAGGCTGCAGAAATTCACCCCGGAATCCAACAGTTTGACCAGGGGCTGCCCGGCGTGCTCCCCATGCGCCCCCGGGTCCTCCCACCGGCTGCCCTCCCCCAGCCCGCGCACCGAGCTCTCACACACGATCCCGTTCACGCTCTCGGGCTCCAGGTTGAGCGTCTCCATGAGCTCCTGGAGGGGACAGTCGCAGTGCCAGGGGTTGTGGAAGAGGCGTGTCTTGGCGCGCGTGGAGCCGAACTCCTCGCGGTTGGCCTGCCTCAGCTGGTTGTGCGACAGGTCCAGCAGACGCAGCTCGGGCCCCAGGTGGCGCAGGGCCCCCGTGGCCAGAGAGTCGATGCGGTTGTGGGACAGGTAGAGGGCCCGTAGGTGCACCAGGTGGCTGAAGGCGCTCTCCGGGATGCTGCGGATGTAGTTGCGTTCCAGATGCAGGGTGACGGTGTCCGGGGGGATGCCCTCTGGGACGTCCCGCAGCCCGGCGTCGGCACACAGCACCGTGGCCGTGTCCCAGGAGCAATGGCAGCTGTCGGGACACTGAGGGGACGCCCGGCCCCACAGGCAGCAGAGCAGGAGGGAGACAAACAGCCATGATCCGTCTTACCTGCTGCACCACATCTCTCATCCTCACTCCGGCCTGGGCACATGGCCTCACCATAGCCCCCTAGGCGGACACACACACACACCAGGGCCCAGTCACACACACACACACACACACACGGTCGGGTCGCACCAGGAGAAGCCTAAAAAGATTGAGAGGGAAAAAAGGGGTCAGTCCAGTCTCTTTCAAACAAAACAATGCAATCAAAATGAACACTTGCTAATTGGAGAAGGAGTGGGGGGGGGGGGTTATTAAGGGTGTACATCTCTGGTTTTCCATGTTAGATCAATTCGCTGGACAATTTATTACAAAGTCTTGCGGCAACTTCAATGGATTTGATGTACGAGCCTGCAATCAATATCATATGATAAGCCATTCATCACAACCTGTTACATTTATATCAATCACTTTTAGTGGAAACAGTGTCACACACAGACATGCAGAGTGATGCTCAAAATGAAAGAGCATATCAAAAAATATAGGGAGTTGCAGGTAGGGTTCGATCTTTGCCAATTAATCTATACAGTACATCATTCTATATAACAAGGTATCGTAACACCCATAGGGGTTATTATGTTTAGGAGGAGGGGGTAGGGAAAAAGGTCTGTGGATATCCAGACACAGGCATTTTTTCTGATAAATACTGCACATAGAGACACTGTATAATGCAAAAGCACCCAAGTGTTTGGAACAAGTGAGTAAAATATCCCTTATTATTCACAGCAGTAACGATGAGTTTAAGTATCGAATACAGCTGGGGGAAAAATAAATGGACATGAAAGGGAACTTAAATCATTATATGTGAATATTATCTGAAGTCCTCCCACCCTTCTCACAACGCTGTGTATTTCATCTGGCTCCAATTCAAGAGCCAGAAGAAAAGAATCACATCACATTCGTCATCAATCCTTGTTCATCCCATTCATCCCTTATTTATTTTCCCATCATGCCACAGGCACCCTAAATCATAATCCATGGGTGGAGGAGGCGGGGGGGGGGGGCGGTGGTGGGGGTGGGGTGAGTGTATTATAAGGGGTAGAGGGTTAGAAAAAGGGGGTGGGATCGATAGTCAGCCAGAGTAGAGCCTGCTACACTATTAACGGCAAGAACATCAATTCTGCCCTGTATCCCACAGTGTCAATAAGGGACAGTGGGGGGGGGGGGGTTGGGGGGGGGGGGCAACAAAAAAACATCATTAGTCTGGTTGTTAGCAGCATCTGCTCTGCTCACCCCTCCAACAGATTGGAGGCAAAAAGTTATTAAAATGAATAAATACATTTAAAAAATCTATCAGGCTATCTCGGAATCCCCTGGGCGAAAACAGCCACTGGAGAATATATTATATGTGCAAATGTGTGTTATTTTCCGAGCTGCTCAGCCTGTCTGCGAGAAAAAGAATCCAAATGTATTAAAGCGCAAATTCACGTGAAGAAATGCCTCAAGGGTCTGTACAACAACGTAAGCAAAGTATAAATATGATGACAAAACAACAAACCATATAAATTTTTTTTTAAATTACTTAAAGCTGGGGTATGTGATTTCTGATTGGTCAAAATTAACATGAGCTGTACACTTTGACCAATCAGAGCGATCGACCCAATCAGGCTCGATTCTTGTTGGCTGTTGGGACTGTCCATTCACTTTGGCACGACTTTGTTGGTGTAGAGCGTGTCAGGTAGGGATCATAGGGAGGGACCAAAGAGAACAAGTGGAGCGGTTGAGGTATTTGGATTCGAATCTCTATCCCAACTGCCATTTTCTCCACAAATCCTCCACCCCAGCTTTAATATATAGCTTGAAGAACAAGAACATAAAGCGCCATATTATGAAATGCATGCATGATAATAGCCAAGTCAACCTCAAAAAATAAAAAACAACATAGGCTACTCAGAGTGACTGATAACATATAAGCATAGTGAGGTATTCGAAGAAACTTGTGTTTGAAAGTAAATGCAAACAGGTGGGGTTAGAACAATTGACTGAGCAATCTTCTGTGAGCGGTGGCATTTCAATTTGTTCAGGCCAATCCAATCAGTTGGTTCTTTTTTAGATCATCATTGTTTCGTTGAGACAAAGAGCAGCATGACTTTGTTTTTGTAAAACAACAGAAATCACAACACACTCGAATTAATTTGATTCAAAAGGTCATTCTGGTAAATGTCAAGCACGTTCTGTTTTCTCCCACCCGTCTATATAATAGAATCAAAACTGTTGTTTGTCTGTGTTCTCCTGCACAGACAGTCAGAGAGACAGACACACAGACGGGAGACAGATAAGACACATACAGCACAGACAGACATCACTAAAAGGTTTGAACTTCAGACTAACACTGATTATAGGCTGATAAGCCAAAAGGTATGCTGATGAGACTGATTGTTTGGACAGCCACGTGATGTCACAGTTTGTCCTGTGAACAGAGCAGGTGAGGAAGTTCACCCGTCATTAACTGTCCTGCTATTAACATCTACATACTGCAGTCGGCTAGTGATGCGTGAAAATCCCCAATTAACAAAACAATCATCTGCTGCACAACTATGAATGGGAATGAGAAAGGTTGTAAGGCAAACCATAGATGATAAATGGAGAAGGCACAGTTGGTAACAATAGAGCATTGCAGTTCCCAATAAGGTTACATATACTTTATATTTTATTTTATGATGTTCCCTATATTTCTCAAAATAAATTACATCATTTAAATGAGATAATATTCCAGATATGGTACTGCTTACGCTATGGACCTGCCCTGAGTTCATCACTGTTATCATACCTGCATTGCTTGCCCTTTATTTCGATTAACCTGCCCGTCATAACCTTTCCGAGGAAAAGTCAATTAGACTATGCATACATTTAATTGAAACGGGTCAACTGGACTATCTGGACGTAACGAAACCCAGAGCATGGTGCATTCAATCACATATGCAGCTTTTGCATATTTTTGTGCAACTTCCATATCGTATAATTAAGTTTTACAGAAAGAGCTTTCACTCTCTTCACTAAATTGAAGCAAAATTAAGAAGAATAAAAAATTAAGAAAAACAAAGCGAGTAGATATAATGGTAACCGACGATGATAATGTCCGTAAATATTCCCTCATAAGACACATTATAATATAGGAGGAATTGATTTTTAAACTCGGACATGAATGGATAAACTGTTCGCTTGAAAAAAAGAAAAATAACTCTCACCTGTTCAATTCTTGTGATGTTTGAGATCCACGCGGCGAATCAGGAAAATCCCTTTGCACTTTTTCTCAACCGATTTTTCCCGACGGTAGAATGAACATCCTCTTTCGCGTCTGTGTTGATTGATACATGTGTGAGAAAACTATGTGAAGAGCACCATGAGTAGATGTCGCCGGCTTGAGCCTTCATCACCGACTGTCGCTAGAGGGTAGTCGCTAGAGGGTAGTTATAGCAAACAAATATGTGGAGGAAATTCTCTCTCTCTCTCTCTCTCTCTCTTTTCTCTCTCTCTCTCTCTCTCTTCTCTCTCTCTCCTCTCTCTCTCTCTCTCTCTCTCTCTCTCTCTCTCTCTTTTCTTCTGTCTCTCTTTTCTGCTCTTTGTGTGTGTGTGTGTGTGTGTGTGTGTTCGCGGGTGTGTGTGTTGTAAGAAGAAGTGAAGACAAACATGGGAGGCGTGGTGTCATCATAATGAGTCCTTCTTGCCCCCACTAAAAGGCCTTGGATTTCTGAGAATACATTAGTCTCTCCACCATAAAAGATATTAACTGAATTACCTGAAGGGATAATTCGATTCTTAAAGTCATCTCTCCTTGTGCTAAATGTGATTGAATCCCAATCAGACAGGCAGGTACAGTAGGTACATAGGTGGCAAAAAAAACATTGCGATACCATATCCATACCGTCTCAATTATGGATCTTAATTAAAAATATTTATTTATTGTTGTATATTTTTTTATATGTAAGCCGGTAAGACATGTACTTTAATTTGCTTTCATAATTTACACACAATTTACAAATTGTATGTTCTATATATTTTTTTCTTCTTCTACAGAGACAGCCAGGTAAATCATTTGTTCAATCTATATTAAGGTGAAATACAAATGCAAGCCGAACTGTGCTGAGTCTGATTGCTTAGAAATAATAAACAGCATTTGTTTAGGCATATAATATAGACACTGTGAGCGTTTTTCTAAAAATAGACAATTTAGCGCTGTGCTTGTAGATCCAATATATCGTATCGCACTCTAAGCCTTACTTCATGCACTCACCTCTGTTTGGGTTCCACTGTTTTCAGTACTTGAAGCGCTATGCAGTCTTTTAGTCTATCCTTTTTTTAGGACTGTCTCTTGTTTTCACAGAATTTTCTTTGTTATGTTTGTATGGGTCCCTATTCATGTACTGTCTTGCTCTCGGCATATTTTTAACTTTAATTCCTTGTTTTTAATGAGCTGTAGATGTCAAATTCAATTCCTGTGTAGTCGAATACTGCGATATCCATTCTTTTTAAAAAAATTAAGAAAAGTACTACACTGTAACTAATACACAGTTCTGACACATGAAATATGAACTGTCACCTGCAAAGCCATGGACTTGCAATAGCTTTTTGGATTAGATTTTTTTCCCCCAATTTACAGCTGTCACAGTAACACTAATACTGACTGATAGAGTTGAGAGAAAACAACATTATAAAGGGGAATGGGCACAAACAAGGACACAACTCATGCCTTTTACTTTTCACAGGCTTAGCAGCAGATGAAGGTCAATTAGAATGAGCCTCTAACATTAAAACAGATATGCAGTTGCTTCTACATTCATGCATTTCAAAAACCAAAACACAGGACAGGGTGAACATAAGGCAAGGCAAGGCAAGTTTATTTATAAAGCACAATTCAGACACAAAGCCATTCAAAGTGCTCTGTATTCACAGAACCAAATAGAACGTATGTTGAGGCTGGGGGGGCGCTTGTGTTGTAGTTGTTGAGCGTTGTCCCCCCCCCCATAGAGGCTCAGTCCTCAGAAGCAGCAGACCACAGGTTAGAATCCAGCCCGTTGTCATTCCCGCATCTCTGCCCTATTTCACTTCAGTCTCTCCAAACAGTCTAATAAAAAGCTTAAAAATGCCCCCAAAAATACAGTATACCTATACAGTACTACCAGGGTCATACATTTCCATAGTATAGTATGCGGTGTACTGTTTGTTAAAATAACCTACAGACAAAAACACGTGTTTAGAAAGAAATGTGAATCATGAAGTTCACTCTTAGGTCAAGGACCCTGATCTTTTGCTGTACTTTTCTCCCATTAGCAGAAAGAATATTTGGCGATCTACAGAAGGGAGAAGCAGAAGTATTGGTCTGACAGCTCGGATGGCACCTTGCCTCCCACCTTGGCCTCCCCAGACAGTATTGCTCCTATCACCCTGCCAACACAATGATACTGCCCCTCCTGAAAAATGTCATCAGTTACAGTTACATTTTCTCCACCAATCTGTGTTCTTTATTGTATTGTGGAAATGTTTGTGTTTATGGAAAGGAAACGACAACATTCAGTTACCTGGTGACAAAATATGATGGAATATACTGCAGTAAGGCTCTCGGCATTCTGTATTGTTTTTAAAATATAGTTAACTTTAGCTAAACTGTAAAGGAAAAACTTGAGAAACTAGATAACTTAGCCTTCATCAGTGGACTTTTTGTCACAATCTAATTCAGAAACTCTGTCGCCTAACAAGCTATAGCTACTTACATTATTACACTCTGTGCATTGCATTGCACAAGCTAGAAGTCACTGCAATGATGGGAGGTCAGAAAGTTAAGATGGCATGGTCCAAGTTACAGGAAATTCCTGTTATTTTTACCTATTTTGGGGAGAAGGGAGCTGTCTTTCATAATTTTTGAGGGGGACAAATTTACCTAAAATCTACGCCTATGTCTCCCGAGGTATCAGTTCTAAAAGATGTAAATGCCCATAGCAGGAGCAGTTTGTTTGGGTGACAGTGTTGACAAGGTGAACTCTACTGGAAAATCCGTTCCAATCATCCGTTTGGTTTGGCTGTTGTCTTCCGAAAGGGGAAAAAACCAAATGAACCATTGCACATTTGTATAAACCAATGAAAAGCCAGCGGAAAATAATCTTGACAGCCGGTGGCAGGCCAGGAATCTACTCCTCCAAGACACAGAGTGCACGACACGATAATGATTGTGTCTATTAACTATGTTGTGAAAAGAAACGAGGGGGGGGAGGGGGGATAATACAAAATACATGTCTTGTCTGCATGTCTAGTCCTCCCTGCTCGAGAGAGACAGAGAGAGAGAGAGGGGAGAGAGAGAGAGAGAGAGAGAGAGAGGTACAGAAGCAGTGGAGCATGTATTGTGGGTAGCCTGACATTCTCTTGGGATTGAATCCACTAACAACAGGTCAGGCTGGGGGCAGCTGTTCTGCTGAGGCTCTAAGTAGTCATTTTCTCCCAGCGCGGCATACTGGGATTTGCCAGGGTCCAAAAAAAAAAAAAATAAATGCTTATATACGACCTAAGACCAACACAATAGTTTGGTCTTTTGCAGCTTCTTTAGAAACCACAACGTAAACGGAAAAAAATCGACCCTTGCTGCTGACAAAACAAAGTATTAAAAAATGTTGCTTTGTAGGTAATTTGGAGTGGCTTAGTGGGGACTTAGCAAGTTTTGTCAGGTTCGGTAAGGGGGGAAAAGCAGAGCATATAGGCTGAAATAATGAAAACCAACTAAACTGCAGGGAAAGGCCTTGTAAGAAAAATCGGAAATTCGATTGCTACAGTTAAGAACATCTTGCTCTAGGCTATAATGTGCACAGCAATCAGGCAAAAGTATTTCATCATGAATAGACTGAAATTGTGCATGGGAGGCGAAAGCGATGCCTCTAAAACTTAAATCAATACATACAGTATGAAGACACGAGTCAGTTTTCTCTCAAAGTGTCTGAAATTACACCGCCGAGGCCAATACAACTGCTGCCATTGTCTGTTGCTTCTCTCTGAATCTCCCATACGCCACAGCGCTGCTTGGCAGAGATTACACTGTGACTGTAAAAGGCTGTCACAAATGTGTAGAGATTGGATTGAGACCATGGCACAGTAGAGAGTGGAGTAATAACACTAAAGGTAGTGTGTGTGTGTGTGTGTGTGTGTGTGTGTGTGTGTGTGTGTGTGTGTGTGTGTGTGTGTGTGTGTGTGTGTGTGTGTGTGTGTGTGTGTGTGTGTGTGTGTGTGTGTGTGTGTGTGTGTGTGTGTGTGTGTGTGTGACAAAGGTAGTGTGGAAAATAAGATGGAAGACATTAATAACCGTTCCAGAGCTATTAAAGATATCCACTGCACTCAGCTACAAGGGAAATAATAACTCATCTGCTGAAAAATGTAGAATAAATGAAGATCAGATACACTTTTAAAGGAGAAGTAAGTGATATTTTTTGTTAATATCACTCTATATTCTATACTCAATATGTGTGTAATATCTGAATATTTAGTCGCATCCAGTGTGAAAGTTCTTGAATTCAACGCTCCTACCTTTCGAATAATTACAGAAGCTACAGTGGCCTTCAAGGACAAGAAGCTAGTTACTAAAGATGGCATCATCCACCACTGCCTCAAGTCTTTCCACAATAGCAAGATACAAGGTGAAAATTGGCATGAGCAAAAATTGTCCAAGACATTTGAAATTGTGAATTTGAACATTTCTCATAGAAATGTATTGATTTTTTCATTAAAATTATTTATTTATTTTTTGGTCTCGGACAATCTTCTTGTCAAGTGACCCATGGAGATTGCGAGTCATGCCAATTTTCACGCTTGTGTCACAATTTGAAAGATTGCAGCACTTAGCCGCTCCACTATAAAGGCATCACATGTTTTTGTTTGTCTAAGCAGGATCCACACAAAGCTTATTTCAATAAAGAGAGAAAAACAAATTAAAAGGGTGACAAGAAGTAAAAAAAGCTCTCTGTCAGTAAAGCATTAACAGTCAGCACACACTGAACACAACCAATGATTAGCAGCTACGAGGGACATTACCAGCTACATGAATTATTTGTTCACGGCGGGGGCATTTGCACAATGACACAGGCACTGATAGAAATAAAATGCCCAGCAATGGAATAATAGAGCAATAAATTATCAGACTGGGGGCCGCCTTGGGATAAGGGAGCAGTAGGTACAGGTTGAGAAAAAAAAAACAGAAGAATTAATGAGTAAATTCAAGGCACATCCACCAACTTCCTTGCAGTGAAATTGACTGTATGGTTCACAGGGCTGCACAATTAATTGTTCTATAAAAAAAAGAATTGTGATTTTGATTCATATTATCTTTGAGATGTCATTTCTAAATGATGGGGGTTCTCTCTCTTATATTCCTCGGTGCATTGAAGTCACACTGATTGTTCCGTGTTAGCTTGGGAACGATTCCAGCAGCTGCTATATTAAATGACAATTATCTACGCAATGTAAAACCAAAACAAACCGTTAATGTATCATTTAACGCAAACAAGTCACAAGATGTTGTAACGTGCCAGTATTTCTCCTCAACATGTTGATACTGTAGACCGTGTTTTTAAACCAAGAAGCTACAGATACAGTGGGTGCTGCTAGGTTTGATTTATTTACAGTATAGTAGTATATATCTTCTAAAGCTGTTACTTTACATTCTTTGTTTAAGGTGTCAAGTGTCGGAAAAAAAACATGAATCGTATGGAAGAATCGTGTTATAAATTCTTCAGGAGAAAATGTGTGCTGATTCACATTTAAAAGTGAAAATGGTGCAGTGGCCTATAGCGGCTTATGCCAGCGCGGCCCGGGTAACCTTGCCAATGACACTGGCTGCCAAAAGAAGCAACTCTTTGTGGCGCTACGAAATGTTTCTGAATTAATCAGGTCTAGTTATTGACGCTTTGATGTCTGAGCGAGCGGAAGTGGCCTCTGCATCTCTTTGTAGTCCCACAGTTAATGTCAGCGTGCTGGAAACGAAAGGCTGAACCAATGTCCAGGTCTCTATAGAAATACACCTCTTGAAAAAGGTAAAGACCATTGTAGTCACAGACTTTGAAGACGTTTGAGTTGCTCTGTTGAAAGGGGGGGATGGGGGAGGGGTGCGCTCGTGGTGTAGTGGTTAGAGCTCCCCCCCATAGAGGCTCAGTCCTCAGAAGCAGCAGACCACGGGTTGGACCAGCCGGTTTCTCTGCATGTCATTCCCCTCTCTGCACTATTTATTCTCCCTAACTGTCAATCAATCATAAAGATCTAAAAAAAAAATGAGTTGTTCTTTTAAAGCCAACAGTGGGGGGAAAAAAAGATATGAGCTGAATCAGCTGGATTTCACCTAATGCTAAAATGAAATCAAATCCAGAATATTAATCCAAATAGTCTTTTATTGTAAATGAACAACAGAACACACACACTGTATAACAACAAGCAGAGAGGGAAGAATAACAACTTGCGTCAATAACATGATTCAACAAGCTCCAATCTAGCAAACTAACATTTGAAATTCTTGCCATCCTCTCTAAAAAGAACATAATGCTCTATTGGGGGGAGGGGCTGCCCTATAGCGGTAACCCTTTTCAGCTGCTTCCGTTTGCAGCGGACTTGGCTGCGGCCTGCAGGGTCCTCCGGGCCATCTCCAGGGCTCCCTCCCGGGTCTTGTTCCCGCCGATGAAGCCTCCTGCGTGGACGAAGATACAGTCCTTGATCCCGCTGAGCTCCGACAGCGCGTCATCACGGACACCGCGCCACTCCTCCAGCAGGGACAGCCTGGGACGGGAAGGACAGACAGATGGGACAAGGGCTTGGCTTACACTCTGTTCAGCTGCTCACTTCCTGTTGACGCAGCGCTTTTCGCAAAAAACACACTGTGCATTGCCCCGACCAGAGAAAAAGCAGCAAGAATAAAACTAGTTCTGGACTGATGAGTAATGCTGACAAAACAGAATTATTAAAAAGTACAGAATGAAGCTGGAACAATAAGATCTATTAGTTATTGATCAAACGTCTGAGTTCAAGAAAATATAACCAAACATTCTGTGGTTGCAGCTTCTCAAACATGGAGGGCTTGCTTCTTTTCTGTGACTTATATGATAGTTAACTGAATATTTTTTTCGATTTTGGACTGTTAGTTGGACAAACTGAGGAAGGGAAATGTCACCTTGAATTCCAGGGAAATTGTAAATGATCCATTCATCATTAAACAGCAAAATAATGGATAATGAAAATGGTTGCCAGGCTGCAGCTCAAATAACACATTTCGAAGACATTTCGATTTGAATTAAAACGGTGATAATGATTTCCTTCATCTATTTCCCAAAACACTCTTTTAAAGATTGGGAGGACGGGGGGGGGGGGGGCATGATGCTTTGATGCTGCCATCAAAGTTTAACAGCAGTAATCCTAGCACTTCAATCAGCCCCAGGAAGTAGACCAATAAAAGTCAGCTTCATTCTTCTCCAGTATTGCAAAAAAAAAAAAAAAAATGGAGATTGGCACAGTGGCTGGAAAGACATAGGATGGCACTGGAAGGCAATTTCCTAAAGTGGGGGAAGATTGGGCCGGTCTCGTCGATAAAGAGAAATTCATAAAAATGTAGAGCAGTTCATTTAGCACCTGCTGCACACGATGGAGCATGCACCGGCAGCCTGGCACATCATTCAAAACACCTCGCTAAGAATTCTCTTCAGTGTGAATGTGTGTCATTCTCTGCCTTGATGGGGTTATCAACTTCCATTATGTCTGACCGCAGACGTTTCATTCTGATTCATCACTTCCTCCCTCAACTCTCGCCCTTCCGCTGTTTCTGGAATAGACTTCAGAATGTCTTCAAAAAAACGGCTTAAAATCTGACAGAAGCGTCAGATTTTCCATCAGAAGAACAAAATGTTATGCTAAGAGGCTGGGGCTCCTCTTCCTCTCTGTCTCATGGCCTGATTATGAATTATGGAGCTGTACAGTCGAAATGTCAGAAAGAAGAAGTGACAGTGTGACGGACACGCTTTGAAATGGATAAAGTGTTATCTCAAATTCCTGATTTTGAAGTGGTGTGTCCCCCCCCAAGGACATTCCACTTCCCTTTGAATATTTAAAGTGGGGTTTTATGGGGTACTTAGGCATAGTAAGTCTGTTACCTTATGGAGTTATAAAAACTATTTTTCTTCTGGCCCCCTCTGCAACAGTACAAAGCTGACTTCTGCTACAGCAACATCTCCTTAAAATGACTGTGCTGCTGACCACTATCTCCATAAGGTAATACAGTCACTATGCAACCCCACTTCAAAAATTCTGAACTATCCCTTTAAGGCCTTCCTGTATAACCCCTCTTCTAACACTGTAGTAGTATGAGAGCGAGGAGCTTCACACATGTACAAAAATGGACCGTATTGTCAAACGTTCTACATGTTACATGTGCACTGAAACGAGTATAGATCTCCTGGCCATTATCTCCAAGCCTGCACAACCCTTATACTTATTAAGACTCCCATAGGACAACCAGGGGAGAAGAGTATGACAAACCCCTATCCCTGTTAAATGAATCAACCAATCGATAGCTCCGCGGTATGGCTGGAAAAAGCAGCTCACGAGGAAAGGTCAACAGAGCTGGTAATGAGGGAAAGGGAGTAGGAGTGGGGGGGGGGGTGACTACTTTTATGACAGGCCAGGGAGCTACCATTTCTCAAGATGAACGATCTTACAATAAGCCCGCTACACAATTAGCTCATTTACTTCCCAAGACCATTACTTTGGCATAACGGAGACCGAAACTGGTAATGAGTGCCTGATTATGCAAAAGAAAAGATGAAGAAAAAATCTCAAGATTAACAGGCCATTAAAAAAGTGGAGTCAGTGATTCTGGAGGAAGTCCTTGTTGTCAAAATCTTTTTTTGTCAAAAGGAATAGAATGTAAACAAGGGTATGTAAACAAAAGCTAGAGCTGCAATATACCGTTTTAAAGAAGACAGAAGAAAGAAAGAAAACGAAAGAAAGAAAGAAAGAAAGAAAGAAAGAAAGAAAGAAAGAAAGAAAGAAAGAAAGAAAGAAGAAAGAAAGAAAGAAAGAAAGAAAGAAAGAAAGAAAGAAAAGAAAGAAAGAAAGAAGAAATAAGATTGTGAACTAAAGTTATGTACAGTATACTTCGCTACTTTCAAGACTTCAGTATTATCCTAATACACTCACACAAGGAAAGACTGCTTCCACTCCTCTCTTAGGCTCACATTTCCTTAGAAAGTGCTGGTGATAAAAATAGAACCCCCCCCCCCTGCCTGCTCCAGGTGCACTGGCAGTGACACACAGGTGATAACAACACCCCTCCTCGCCCACTGGGGAGGAAGCCGGCAAGAGCCATCTGGGGATGTGTTGTTCTTCCGCCTCACAAGCCGTTGTCATGTAGCTCCACGCCAACCGGCCGCCATGTTTGCATTAGAACATAGATATTTAGAGATAGATATATAGATATACAGTATCTATGTAGAGATATTTGAAGTGATCCGTGACCACTAACAGGTGACTGGCCCTTTACAGTAAAAAAAGCGTGCGGAAAGAGAGAGAGAGACATAAAGGGGAGAGGAGGGATAAGGCAGAGGAGGGGAGGGGGGTAGGATTTATGAGAAGAAAGCAACACAGATAAGAATAAAGGTTATGGAAGTGAAGAAGGTGAGTATAGGTCAGCGACAGTCAGCTACTTGTGTGTGTTGGTGTGTGTGTGTGTGTGTGTGTGTGTGTGTGTGTGTGTGTGTGTGTGGTGTGTATGTGAGTGTGAGTGAGGTGAGAGTGAGAGTGAGAGAAGAGAGAGAGAGAGAGCGAGCGCGTGAGATTTCAAAAGGAAACACTAGTAATGGAAAAGCCAAGAGCATAGCACAGAGTAGCCACTGTTCAGATCAGGCCTGGATCAAAAAGCTATCCCAGCCTCATTCTGTGTCTTTGAGCAAATCAACAGTGTTTCAATAATGAGATGAGTCAAACCAAGTATAACGTCACACACCATCGGGAGGCCACACACAAGATGATGGCTTCATAGACCGTCCACTGTGATTGGGAGGTTTCAAGGCACAGCATGAGGTATGGCTTCATGAGTGTATTTGATTTATGTATAGACCAAAAAGACAATCTGTTTTATATTATAACGAGAATACCATCACAGAGTCCCCCTTCTCCCCTTAGAGACACCACAGGTTGCACTAACATACAGTCTACTCAAGCGTAGCCTGCATTGCATTAACTCACATCTTATCTTATTACTTTTTATTTGATCTTTTTCTCTATGGTTTCTTGCCTGTGATGAATGTGTTTCGTTCTGTATTATCTTTATTTTATGCATGTAAAGTACTCTGCATTATATGTATGAAGGTTGCTATACAAATAAAGATTATTATTATTATTATTATCTTCACAGACTACATACTGTGACCATTTCCCTACTTGTGTACTGCTCTTTGCTTTTAAGAAAAGTTTAAAAGGACATTTGCACACATTTTTTCTTTTTTCTTATATATGAGTGAGGTTTTTTTTTTCATGGACTTTAAAGTGTATCCTCAGGAAGCCTTCAACCATGGACCGAGAAAATTGGTCACAGCTGCAAAACTAAATGATCTTTTTCGACACTTGTTAAAGAAGCTGCCTTCTATATAAACCATTCCATTTTCTATTAAACTTTTTACCTCGGGATGAATCTGCATGTAACGTTAGGGGGAAATTGCTCTTTAAACGCATCCAGGTGGCCATTTGGGATGAATACATCAAGTAAGAGTCGCAGTAATAAACACACTCGGCATGATTTTTTTAGCTCGCGGGGGAGATAACTAATAGTAGTGACGATGTCAGACAATATGGTGGTGTTATTTCATTGAGTTGGATTAGTGTAAAGGCCAATTTATAATTTGTTTCAGAATCTAATGTCTTTGAACTACGAATGAACAAAACTAAAATATTTACAGCTTTTATAAATCAGTAACACAAGTAAGTCGACTGAAAGGTGTGTTTTTTAGAGACAGAGGTGAAATGGGGCAGAGAGTGGAATGACATGCAGAGTTAAAAGATTTGAATTTCAACTTCAGGGTATTTTCTCTGACCGGGAATCCTGAGCCAAAAATGGGACCAGGCTATCGGAACCCATCCTTAGGCAACCACAGCTGTCCATCTCTCTGGCTGTGAAAAGCACTAACGAAGCCTAATCACTGGGGCTTAAGTGCCCATAATGAAGACTCACAGCTACGGCAGGGGAAAGCACCGATCAATATTAAGCCTCACAAGTCATCAAACCTGAGAGGAGGAGAACCGAACAGAAGGACCAAAGATCTAGAAGAGAAGACGATCTCCACAGAAAGACAGGATAAGTCCCGGAGAACGTTCTATCGGCTCCACAGTGATCACGTGTGTGTTGCATGCTGGGATTTAGGGCAGCAGTCAAGCAACACATCACGACAACAGGAGTCCAGTGGGGATACTGATGACGTTGTTAGAGCAGCGGTGTGCGACAGGGTGGGGGGGGGGAAACGGGCAAGAGGCTCCTCCAGTAAACAATGTCCCTCTCCAGGGGCAACGGGAAAACAGACATGAGAGCTTTTAATCATCTGAGAAAATGCACATAAACAGTCTTTGTCTGGTGGTTGTTCTTTTAATTATGTAGAGGGAGACGAGACCAACTCGAGTGTCATTGCTTTAAGTGCTGGGCCTGACGGTTTGAGAGATGAAGATTCTCAAAATAGGGTTTTTAAATGTGCAGCAGCTATGGGTACATCACCTTTTACATGTTAATCAGCATTTTGTGAATAAACTGGTGACGTACACTGATGTCATTAGGACGTATTGGGGTTTACACATGCTAATTTGGCAGCCGAAAAAACCAGGATATTGTTAAATTGCTCCCGATAGTTAGCCTGCTATCGCTGCTTTATGAATCTGTGTGTGAATGGTAACGTGGGAATGGGAACAGGTCTCCCTTGAAAAAGAATCTCTGGTCTCAATTGGGATTTACCTGTATAAATAAAAGGTTTAAAAAAATGTTTTCAGAAATTAAAATATGCAAAAAATCGCAAACTGATGAAAATGCTATGAACACTCCAGACTATTTAGTGTGATTATGGTGTATCAAACACCATATATTGCATATAAGATGGGAGTAATCCACATGTCTTGATGCGATTTTGGCGTACTCTTAATATTATTTGACCTAATTTTGAGAAACAGCTGTTAACATGCCATGGTCTGAGTCATAATTTGATCTTAAACGGGCTAAAATCGGGATATTGCTGTGCATGTAAATGTAGACAGTGATGCAGGTGCGTCATGTGTGTGTGTCACTGAGTTGCCTGAATCCTATTTATATTACAAGGGGCCTTGAGTAAACAATGGTATTTAATTAAAAGGCTCTATTGTTCAATAGAGCCTGTATTTCTCATTTATTCAAATACTTTTTTAGGAAGAAAAAATAATAATTCAAGTAGGTAACCGTAATCAAAAGCATCTGTCAAGTTGCCAATGCATCATGTATTGTACATGTTTGTATTTGGAGCAGAGGGCGTAATTAACATTAGGAAAATTAAGAAAAGAAAACGTGTGAGTGAGCGTGGTGGGTAAGGAAAAGGGACCCAGGTGTCTCTATTGAGGTGATGGCTGTGTTTACATCCTTGTAACTCCTTAGAGGCGAGAGCAATGTGAAAACAAAACCTGTCTGTCTTAATTGAAGAATCATCTTCATCCTCCAAACGAGTCATTCAATCCACACAGGAGTTAGTTTCATTCTTACCAGATGATATTTCAACCCCACCGGTAAGCAGCTGTCAAATGGTCCAATGAGCATGAAAGCATAAAGATACACTACACGCGGCTTTGCCTGTCACTGTTTTTGACTAGTGTTTAAAGCCTCTGGTAACCTGGTCTGAAAAAGCTTTTAAAAAATATATTATATCAAAGTTGTGTGTCTAAATAAGCTAAAAATCTGATTGAAAATGAATGTTCATAAATATTATAAAACTTAAGGACAGTGTGGGCGAGGCCATTTAAAACTGTCTCCATGGCAACAGCCACAGTTTTTATAGGATGACTTTTAAAGGATGCAGTGCGTAGAATTTATTGCCATCTTTCAGAACAGACTTGGTCGAAATGGAATATAATATTCATGTGTGTGTTTTAGGTGTTGCATTCTAGAACTTTCACCATTAGATGCCACTAAATATTCAGATATTACACACTGCATCTTTAATTTAAAAAATCCAACTAAAAATGTACTTAGTTTTAAGTCGACAAAAAAAAAATCACCTGTTTGGGGCGCTCCGGTGGCGTAGTGGATAGGGCGTGTACCATATTGGCTCCGGCCTTCGTTGCAGTGTTTGCGGGTTCAAATCCGACCTATGCACCTTTACTGCAGGTCATCCCCCCCTCTCTCTCTCTCCCCATTTCAACTCTGTTCTATCTAATAAAGCTTGAAAATACCAAAACAAAATCTTAAAAAGAAAACTCACCTGTTGTTGAAGGTGTTGAGGCCGGCGGGGACACACTGGACCCTCCACTGTGCGTTCTGGTCGGGGTAGAGGACAAACTTGATGGGCGTCTCCAGCTGGAGCTCTTTCTCCAGAGAGAAGAGATGCTCCTTCCAGGGACAGCCGCCATCAGAGAACACCAACACCTCACCACTGGGGTCGGCCTGGCAAACGCGGAGATAACCAGGAAGTTAGGTCTGACCAGATAACAGAGTAACCCCCATGGCTGCTAATGAATTATACACATTAAAGTTACTTCAAGAAACGTTTAAATAATTCTGAAACAGTCAAAAAAATTCTCTGATGATCATAAATTACATGTAACAGCAAAAGAGGCTATCAGTGCAAAGAAAGCTATTTTCTTATAGTTTTTCTTAATGCCTCTTAATGCCATGGTACGCTCACCCAGGAACAACAGCAGGCAAAGTAAAAACACTACCGCTTTTGTCCAAAGGGGGTGCAAGAAGGAAGCCAAACTGAAAGTTCCTCGGAGCACCTTTAACCATTTTATTGGTTGCACTCGTATATGATTTTTTTTTAATATGCTGAATTTAAATATTGACAGCTTTAGAAGTGAATGTTTTCAGGACCAGAGTTAAAATGGTCTACAAGAAAACAGTAAAAAGGACAGAAAAATAAAACCCGAACAGCGTCTTGTACCTGATGCCTCTCCTTCACTGCCTTCTCCACCACTGTGCGAGCCGGCAGCCATGACGACTGGTAGAACTCTAGTCTGTCCAGGAACTCCTCCCCAACCATCTTCAGAGCCTTCCGGAACCCTTCCTGGTAAAAACATGAGCGCACACACACATGACATACTTCTGTGAAATATGGAAAAAAACTATTGATATCATTTGATGTTATGTAGAAAGGAGGGTGGTTTTTTAATAGCTGGCTGGTATTACATCTACAGTGCCAACCATCTCTACCATTGTGTCCTTGAGCAAGACACTTAACCCCCAAATGCTCCGGGGGGCTGTAGACTTTAGACTTTATTGTCCCAAGGGGAAATTCTTTTCACTTCACATTACCGAGGTACGGTGAGTGATGTCGCAGCAGAGCATGCACAAGAGATTTGCTGACCCTGTGTTTTGAACCTCTCCAAAATGGAAAACTTGAGAGGGGACATAACTAACTAACTTAATTTGCACAGTTCATCAAGCAGAAGTGGATTTGCATGCATTGGATTTAGGGGGATGCAGGTGAATGGGATGAGATGAATATCCATTAGATTTTTTCAAACAGCTACTTTTGAGAGTTCACCAAGTTCTTCCTCCATCAGGTTCATTTTTCAATCCAAATCTTTCCCCCGCTGTCTGATCGCTCACAGACTGTTGGAGTTGGTGGGGGGAGATTGATGGAGAGTGCCAAGACAAGAAGGACTACAATTATAATCATGTGAAGTGAAACGTGGAAAAAAAACAAATGGGCAAGCTACTCCACTGAGACAGCCTCCAAAGATGAAAGTTTGCAAACATATTATATGCAAAGCCAGGAGGCAGATGTCTCATGGGAGTTAGAGAGGAAACAGGTGTTGTTCCCCTCCTTCGATAGGCTAACATGTGATTTGCTTTCTGGGCTCCTGTTGTTTTTTTAAATCTGCACAGCTCTATCAATTTTTTCTGAACACTGCATTGCATTTATGCCTAAACCCTCCTACTCTTTTTCATAGAAAGTTGTTCATTGTGTGGGAACATTATTATTAATTAAATAGCTAAAAGCCCGTTTTTTAAAACAAGGGTAAGTCCCTTGTATACATTTTTTTTTAAAACAACTGCTGAACAGCCTTCTATTAAATATTAAAGTATGAAACCAAAGGGACTTAAAGGACTTCAGGTCAGGGCTAATCCATGATGCAATGTTGAAGGTTAGCTGGTCCTCCACTGGAAAGGTTCCCACAGTCATTCATTAGATATTGTTTTATCGTTTTCTTTTTTGATTAAATTTGCATTGATGTAAATTGTCATTTGTATTTTGTAATGCTGGAGGGGCACAAACAGCCCCATATCTCAGTAGTATTCAAGCTGTGTATGTTGTGAACCAAAGTACAGCGGGGCATTTGCTACTTTTCTAGACCACTGTGGTGTTGCATAGAGATGGTGTTAACGACTGATGCCACGCATATACTTAAACCCAGGGTCTGGGCACCTCTCCAGCTTATTAATGAGAAATGATGTTTAATGAAGCTTATCAGAAAGTCATCCTCCATCGTGCTCAATAACAGCAAAATATCACCAAGTCTCGACCCAGGCATGTAGAAAACTTAAAAGGTGCACTATGTACTTTTGGTGTGTTAGAGAAGTGAACTTTTTCTATGTTATATTCTCATAAATGATTAAACAAACTTTCCTCACATGAAAACAGGATCCCTGAAACACTGTTAGAAGTTAGAAAGCTTCCTAAAAAGGTTACCGTTTTTCACTGTAATTGTTTACAGCAGCAGGGCCCACAGTTTTGTCTACAAACATAGTTTAGTCTAACATTTTGTTCCAGGTGTTCTCCAGTTGTTTTTTTATTTGCTTGTTATTGTATTTGTGATATTATTATTTTTTATCTTTGTTGTGATGTCCTACACCTTGGTGCTAATGTATGGTATAAACTTGCTGATTAATGTGTGTAAGTAATGTGTAAGTTTGTATGTGCAAAATTGTTAAAAATCAATCAATACAATGTTGGAAAAAAATAGCCCAATGTGCTAAGTGTGTGAAAAGCCCTTTGTCCGTCCTGCCATGTCTCACCTCGGTGTCCTGACTCTTGCTGTTCCAGCGTGGGTTGAGGTGTCCCACGCGCGCACTGAGCCCGGTGGAGACGGAGTAGCGCGCCTCGCCTTCATACTGGGAGATCCCGTTGTCTACAGCGTCCACCTCCTCCACGAAGCTCTCATACAGCTGGGAGGGAGACAGGAGAGAGACAAAGTCAAAGTCAGATTGATTTATATAAACACATTTAAAAAACAACATTAGTTGACCAAAGTGCTTTACAACAATACAATACTAAACAAATAGGCCTAAGAGACACAGCAAAAAAATAAAAAAATAAATTGTGTTAAAAGCCAAAGCAAAAAGTGAGTCTTTAGTAATGTTTTAAACTGGTCAATAGACTGGGCAGTTCTCAGACTCAGACTGAGGCTGTTCCAGAGATTGGGAGCAGCCACAGCAAAAGCTCTGTCACCTTTTGCCCTTAGTCTGCACTAGGGACATCCAGCAACACCTGCTGAGCTGACCGCATGATGGCAGAGGTTATCAAACAGTGATAAAAACCATAACTGTCATCACACAAGACACTTTTCTTCACTCCATCTTCAAAACTTAAATTAGCTACGAGGAACTTTTAAATATTTCTGAAACAGTCTAATTTTTTTTGTTGTGAATAAAACACAATGGTGGACTGCCTGTAATAAATCAGTCTTAGGGAAGCACTCGTGGTGTAGTGGTTAGAGTGCCCCCCAATAGAGACTCAGTCCTCTTCACAGCAGACCACGGGTTAGAATCCGGCCCGTGGTCTTTCTCTGCACGTCATTCCCCTCAATGCCCCATTTCACATGTCTCTCCAAACTGTCTAATAAAAGCAGAAAAAAAAAAAAAAAAAATCTTTAGCAAAACACCTCACCTTGTCAAAGAGCTGCTCCACATGTCTGTCGTCCTCCTTCAGCTGTGTGAGCTGAGCCAGCAGCCGACGGCCGAAGTGCAGGTAGACCAGACCGGCCGAGCTCAGCTTAGTCACCCAGGGCTTCTCTGGACACAGGCTGTGGAAGCTCTCTGCAAAGGTCCTGGACAGAGGGGAGATATATGTTAGCTCACTGCTACACACACACAGGAATGGCCTTTTAAACACATATACAATATTCTATTCACAATGGAAATCGTTTTTCTTTTAAGATTATAACATTTTGGGCATTTTATGCTTTTATTAGACAGTTTGGAGAGACTGGCCTGATTAGAACCTGTCATCTGCTGCTTCTGAGGCTGAGCCTCTATTTGGGGGGGGAGGGGGGGGGCGCTCTAACGACTAAACCATGACCGCCCCCCGAAAAGCGATTTTTTTTTGATGGATCCTTACTTGGGCCCAAAACTGTAACTGGTTAAACACATGGGAGCGTTATCAGAATCAAATTAAACTAGGGAGGGCTGGGACTAAAACACATTTTTTATTATTATAGATCAAAATTTTCACATTGGAGAAGCTGCAACCAATGATTTCTTAGGGGAAATAGCTGTTTCATCTCTGACCAGATCAACAGTTAAAAAAGTGTAACATGAATGAAAGATGTTAAAGTGGAATGCATCTTCTCTCATCCTACACAAATAATCAATTACATTTTACAGTAATAAGAGTTATATTAAATGTCATAAGCTGTAGAGATTAGTCGACCAGCATCACATTATCAATGTTGATCATTATCATTATTTAGACATCTATCCAGTAAAAATGCAAACATGTATGTGTGTGTTAAAAGGCATGCTTATCAGGATATTCATTTTTTAAAGTATAGTCATACAAAAGCAATCCCTCTCAATGATCACTTATGCCCCACTAGGTTGTGTGCAGTCCCTCCTGGCTGTATTTTGCATTGGTAGCATTTGGTTGTGTTTTGTTAACACAAGGTCTAAACTTTGCTCCAGCCCCCCAGATGCTGCCAGATGACAGAACTAATCAAAAACCTATTCCCATCTGAACAGATTTACCAGTGAAGAAACAACTCCACACCCATTTTCAAAAATAAATAAAAAGATGAGAAAACTCTGAGCAACAACAGCCACGTTTCTAACAGACACATGAAACAAACATCTGTTTATACCAATGCTAAAAAACAGAAAACCGAGTAGTCTATGGGCATATGATCTCCAGCACTCAATCAACTGGCCTGTACAATAAAACAACATGGGCAGCATCCAGATGCATAGTGTACATTATTGGGTTTCCAGACTTCAATAAAAAAATGACTTAAAATCCATAAATGTGTTCAGCTACAGAGAGAGTGTATTGAGCACAGAGAGTGAGCATGCTCGGGGTGTTTGTAAGCACGTGAGATCACACAAATAAAAGCCAGCGGAGGTCTCTCGTGCTGAGATGGGTGGGCTCCGGCACCCGGCCACCACTGGTCATTTAATTCAGGCTTAATTAGGATGCTTAGGCCACACAGCACAGCGGAAAACAGACCGTCAAATGAATGAGTGACGTGCTAGGGAAACAGGGGGTAATCACAGCAATTAGAGGCGGCTAATTGGCCTAGCTGAGGCATTTCTCTGGTGATTATCGGGAGATGGGAGTGAATGAGCGAGAGGGAAAGTGACAGGAGTGAAATGGACAGATGAACAGAGAAGCCGATAAATTGTTTGTGTGAAATCAAAGATGGCTGCTCCTCCAGGTAAACTAGCATTTCATTACCACAAGGTGAATTGTCACAAACCAGAAACAGTTTAAGCATTTTGTTAAGAGCCGTCTACTCCTTTAATACATGTGATGATTTTCTTTTACAATTCCTACTGTGATGTATTGCTAATTGCTGTCAACTTCATCTGTACACGGACACAGATTTGATAAAAGAGCTTTTGAAATGAGGACTTATTGTTCTATTGTAGCTCTTTGCTTAGCCCCCTATCCCCAATTCCATCCATCCCTGCCATTGCAGCCATATTGCCCCTATCCACACACCTGTGAGTGACAGCCTCATTCTCCCGGAGCTCCTGATATTGTCATGGCAGCCCCTGTGCCTCGTGAACAAACAGTGGCGTGTGCGTGTGTGTGTGTGTGGGGGGTCGTGTTCAATTAAAGGGACACTAATTACCACCTGTTAGGAAGAGAGCCTTGTATTTATCACCGTGGTCATAAACGCTATCTCTGATTATCATTTGGACACTGGGCTGACCAGACTTCTGAACCGTGATTGGATTTTTGGAGAAGGCAATTATTTGGAAGTAACTTTGTCTGAAAATGTAGCAGCAAAACATACAACTCTATTCCTTGGTGATTCATGCAATAACTTACCCTGTGTTCCAAATCCCAAACTCTTTCTTTTTTCTACTCTACATACTACATCTGACCATAAAAATAATCTAGTTAGCATGCAGTATGCGACCTTGATCTTGCCTCTTACTTTCATATCCGTCACATCCCCTGTTGTTTTCATAATTTTTTTCTCATTTTCCTTTATTTATCCTCAAAAGATCAATTGAAGGGTGACCCTCAGAAGACAGGTTATGGATACATAATATTCATAAATTCCCATTGAGATCCACATATACTAAATAAACTTGATTTCTTTGCAGCAGCTCTGTCACTGCCAAAGTGGTACCTCTGATGGTGGTCATAGCGATGCCTCTTTGGGTCAAAGTCTCCTCCCACGTCTACCACGATGTCACATTCTGCCAGCTTAGCCGGGTCCCTGGTCCGGACGATCTCAGCATCCTGGGATGAATGGAGATAGAGAGAATAGAAAAGTTAGGATCTGTGATCATCAAGCATCTTGATTTTTTTGGGAAATAAATGATATATGGATTTGTGCACAGGCCTCATCAAGGTTTGTTGCTATAACATTTCAATACACATTTTGCCATTAAAAGAGACAAATACTGAGTAGCCTAAATAGGTTCACTTCTTCGCTGCCTTCATTTTTTTTTTACTTTTTTTAGTTCCAGGAATATGAAATGAATGCAACTTTGTTTTCTCAGTGCACAGAGGAATACATCACTTTAAAAAGTCATATTTCTAAACAGGGAATGTTTATTTAAAAATTAAATCAAGTCTTATATGGTGTGCCTTTTTGATGAAGCATTTTCTCCTAAAAAGTCAAACGTATGATTTCACTAGAAATTCTGGTCTAGAATACAACTATTATCTTTCGGTACGGCAGCGCCCCCATCTGGAGTTTCATTACATTAAGGGAGCTGTGACAACAAATAAACAAATAACAAAATAGAAAGAAAAATCAGCCGATGCAAACAGAACGAACGCATTTAATTTGCAGCTTTATCAACATGGTTAGACGTAGAAAAAAACTGCAATTTATCAGCAGGCAGCATTATGAAACAATGCAGAGACCCCAATAACATAGACAGACTATATCTAAAAGATGGACCCACCTTGTACTCGGGCAGCTGGCGGAGGAAGAAGCACGCGAGCACTTCGTCACAATGGAATGATCCGTTGTGGGTTCCAATCTTTATAACAGTCATGTTGTCAGGGCGACTTCTCTTTGCTTTGCTGGACATGTATCGCGGTTCAATGCGTGTTAAGTCCACGGACAATAAACACCGGCAGTTAGCGTGTGGACTAAGCAGCCGTGATAGACTAGCAGGTTGGCTTGAGTTTATTTGAAAGGAGATTTTTGTTAAACGAAGCACTGCGCGCCACATTCAAGCACTTCACACGAGACGCACCGGTGGAGGACAGATTTCGCAGGCGTACCACACCGGAAGTGGTGTGACTGTTTTGTGCACCCCGTGTAGGAACCATAGGAACCGAACTTTTGTTTCTGTTCTTTTCATATATATTTTTTTAAATAAGCTTGTTGTGATAGACAGTTAGACGTTTAATCTAAAAAAACCGCATATGTACGAGAGTGGTAGCTTTTAGGTAAAGTACACAATTATAAACGTATTTAAGAGGAATGAATAATCACTGCAAAATCACCACAAACTCCAATCCTCATGTGAGTAAGGAATCATCATCGATTGTGTTTTTAAAGGCCCCAAATATTCCATGTTGACTGTCGAATCTCTGCTGTGCGATAATATGCACTACTGAAGCAGAATATAAACTGTGATTGCAGACCTAAAAAAAAAACAGGTAATTCATTTAATTTAGAGACAATGTGTCAAAGTGTAGTTTAAAACCCTTTATCATTGTGCTTATGTGGTATGTTTTCGTACAAAGGTAGCCTATGTCTTGTCAAATTACCACAAACAAACTCACAAAAAATCAAACCTGCGGAAGGAAAGCTTTACAGCATAAAAGCACTGAATGGTACCAGTAGGACTTCTGGGGAAATATAATAAAGCTGCTGAGTGATCTGCTCTGGTTAGGCTACAATGCATGATGGCCACTTGAAGGCCTAGATGGACAGTGAGTGGGAGGTTCATTTATGTTTTGCCTCAGGGCCCACTAGCTTGTCAATCCATCACTTTGTATTAGAGTCACAGATTTGCTTTTTATTTCTTCTGCCCCAATATCCTAAAGGCTCAAGCATTAAAAGACAGGGAATACACAAAATGATGGGTCAGAATCTGTATTATAGTTGTTCATTCAGTCATTATAAAACAGATCAAAAACATATTACAGTGTGAGCTCTCTCAACATTAAAAGGCAACCATAAAGGCTTAGGCTGACGCACACCTTTTTATATGCCTATATCCTTTGTTGAATATTTACCCACCTTAAAGTAAAAACAACAACAACAAAAAAAAAACAATATAAACGAATAAATGAATAAATAATTCACATTTCTTACGCTCAGAAATAGCATTACAAACTATTTTCTCGAAAAAGAAATAAAAACAAACAAAATGTAGCTTAGAAACGTATTTCTCTTGTCTGCCCATATCGCTATCCCCTCCTTACCTCTTTTATAAACCTTTTATACCAATCCTGCAGCAGTTATACAGGAAAATGTGAATGTTGTAATTGGTGTGTGTGGGATCATGATAAGGAGGGTCAAACCACAGATAGTAGGGTCAAACTCAGCTCTCGTCTCGCCCCCCTCAGACTCTCGGTCTCGCGTTATTACGTCCAGGGTTTATTGACAAGGTAATTAGCCAGACGGGACCACTGTAGTAGTCAGAATACACCGCCGAGGCTGCATGGACCACGGCTTTCAGTTTGTTTCTCTCTCGTGTGGAAAACTGATCCGTCTTTCTTTACAAACCTAGCCGGCCGTGGAAACCAAAGAGTCCGGCTTGTCACTGCATTCAACAACACCCAGCCGAGCCTGCGAAAGGTAGGTTCCGCTCAATACATTGTTATTGCAGAATCTGTTTCCTGCATCGCTCTTCGACAATGATAACCTGGTGTGAACGCACTTGTCTGATATAGTGTGGACACGTTGAATTACGGTTTAGAAATTATATTGCATTATTTCGATACAATGGCGTGTCTTTCTCAAGATTGTCATCCGTAAAAAAAAATAGCAATTTGGTGCGGTGCGAGGTAGGTTACAATCACAACCGCCAGGTAACGCTGTAGGGCCGTCATTCTGCTGAGCTGCTAGCTGGGACTTGATCGCATATCAGCAGTTCACCGGGCACGTTGACAGCTCTTGATTTTAGCCTAATGAAATCGATAAACGTTATAGATTTGAAGGGGGTCGCCCATTTCCCTGAGAAAGCGGAGTGCAGGGGTTATTTTGGACAAAGACACCCTACTCGGTTCATCTTCTTATTATGTAATAACCTGATATCTCGCCTTTGGTTTTCTTAAAACAAATCACATATTGGCCTGTGTAGTGTTATAAAGTTTGGAAGGTTCTGAGATTTCATTTTTTATTGCTGTATGCGTCTGATTGTATTGCAGAAGTTTCCCAACCTCTTTGTCTCGCATTGAGCTTTAATTGCTAACCCTAAACACTGCTTTGGAGAAGAAAAAAGCTGAAATAAGTAGATACTTAATAGTTTGTATAATCAATGTTTAAACATGAAATAAATCCATCGAGATATAATACCTATTTATTTCAGAGTATCTTCTAAAGCAGTTTATTTAGGTCAATACGGTTTGTTTCCATTTGTTTCTGAATAATTCGATTGCATTAATACAAACTTGCTGAAGTTTAACAATGGAGGCTATACAACAACTTACCACCACGTCTAGTATCGTTTTAGGGGAAGGGGATTTGTTTACATTTGCAGAGCCTGCAGTTAGTATGCCAAAACATATTTAATCTACAGGTAATTCTTAGTATTTAATAATTAAATCATCATAAATCAAAACTAAATTATTTTGAGGCAAATGGAACCAAACCTTAGACTAGACAATGTGTGTAACCAAAGCTGTGGGCCCTGCTGCTGTAAACAACAACAGTGAAACAGTACCTTTTCAGGAAGCTTTCTCACTTCAAACAGGGATCACATTTTCCTGTGAGTAAAGTGTGTTTATTCAATCATAAAAATATACCTTAGAAGATATTGACTTCTCACCCCACAGTTACATAGTGCATCTTTAAAATAAGTTAATACATTAGGCCCTTTGCATTTGCCATTGTAAGCCCTTTTCAGCACCATGGACAGCGACTGTGCTCTGCTAACAGGCTCAACGTGCCTAGTGGTGTTACATGGTGGATGTCTCTCTTAGGTTGTCTCTTTGTTTTCAAGCCAACAATAGTCTTTTTCTCTCTCTCTTGTCATTGATATCTTTACAACCCTTAATGTGCAGTCACTTCCAACCCAGTCTTATAACAATTGATAATTGGCCTCTTTTCTCCATCTGAATAATGGCTCTTAATACAGACGTGTTCAAGTCAAGTGGGCCATTTGCATAACTCTGGAGATAATTGGCAGACGGTATTCATCCAGAATACAGATTTGGTCAGAGAGAGAACAATGCCACCACCTTATTATTCTGAATCTATTATGCAAATGAGGAACAGATCATCTCATCTTTCACAACATTACGTGTGTCGGCGGAACATTGCTGGACATCTATACCTAAGGGGCCTAAAAGAACAGAGACGGACTTAAAATAAGAAAATATTCACTCAAAATCTAAATTGTGTGTTATGGAGTACAACTAAGTTACAATACAATGTATACAAAAAAATGGTAAATGGCAGTAATATTCAAAAAGGAACCAAGTTAACAAATAATCTTAAAACTATCTAGCTGCAATCAAAATTAATTTGAACATAGATGGTCATAGACTCTTTTGGAAAGTACATTTATGTAGATAAAATTGTAGTTAAGTTTCTTAATTTTGTACAACCATAAAACAACTAATCTGCTATATCTTGAGGGTAATGATTGGAAAAAAATAATGTATAATTATATGATTTGAGGCCAAAGAAAATCTCTTTTTGGTTGGACCTGCTCTTGTCCACACTGAAACAATAACTTATGATGGATGATCAAATGTAGATATCAGTAGCTGATTCATTCATGTGTTAAATCATTTTTAAGGGAAACAACAAGCCAAACAAACTGAGAATCCTTGGCTGTGTATTGACATGCAATCAGAGACGACATCTGTAAAACAAAAAGATCCAGAAGCTATCCGGTTTCTTTTGTTTAGTCCCTTGGGCTGGGTGCTGTTGTTGCCCCATTTTTTTCCCCAAAAAATAAAATGAGTCATAGGCACAGACAGGCAAACTGAAATACCAAGCCTCAAGCCTCATGTCCACCACTAAACTCCATCCACAGTACATGGCAGGCCAGTCAGAACCAGAATACACAGCCAGCCTGCCACCCGATTGGTTCACCCAGAGCCGTGAGATATATGAGTTGTGGGCGGGGACCTAAGAATAAAACGTCACACACGATGCCTGTGATCTTCCCCTTTGCTGCTTCCAGTTGTACACGCAGCAATGATGGGAAATGAACCTGGCCCGGCTTCCCTTAAAAGGAAGAGCAGGGCAAAGCAGCGTTCGATCAAAAAAAAGTCAATTATTTGCTCTGGGGCAAGCGTACGTCACATTCCCCTGTTTTATAACACTGCAGTGTCTGCTCTGAACAGCTGACAGATATTGTCTTGACAACAGTAAACCGGGAAAAAAATGAATATATGTTTTTCTTTAGTGAGAAAACATTTGTATACACATAATCTTAAACAGTAATTTCTCATGACTGGATATTGATTATGTTAATGGTTACTACAGAACTAGGAGGATTATGATCTCCCTTTATTTCTATTAAAGATCCATCAGTTGACCAAGTTTAAAAAAAAATACAGACATGAGATGTTGCACATGCGTTTGCTTTCAAATGACCTTTACATCATGATATTAATAATTCATAGCCATAAAACGGACAAAATTATTTCGGACCGCTACTTCCGCACTCCGATTCCTCTCATTGAGGGCAACACTGTAATACAGTATAAGAGGAAATACCACATGTATGCATTGTATTTAGGAAGGGAACCCACAAACATAATTTTAGGGATTTTAATGAACTGCCTTTGTCAGCCCTGAGGCATCACAAATTTTGTCTGTTTTTCTTTGATAGTTTGGATTCACATTTGTGTATTTGGGAATCTTTCTTTCTTGTGTTGCTGTTTATGGTTCCCCCCCCCCGAGCCTGGAGAAAAGAAATCCACATTAACATACACTATACTGTTTACCCCACTACAAGACCTAATGAGGTACAAACTGATTCCCCTACAGACATAAACAAAAAGACCCTCGAAACAACAGCCCCTAAAAAAAAAAAAAAAAATCATCTGCATAATTATCAACCATTCCCCCCCCCCTGTAACAGCTGGTGGTGGTGAGCCCCTAAACTCAAGGGCATTTGGGAAGTGTAGTTAATCCAATGATAATCTTGAGCACGGTTTACACATATTATCGCTTTAATTGCCGCGTGTGCTGTGCAATTATACCGTCACCAATTACATGGCTATAGTTTTCTTACTCGCCTAGTCTAAGCATTTGGTCCCCCTCCCCTAATAGATGGCCCTTGATCAACGCATGGTGCAAGTGAAGACACCAATAGGTTCACTTAATGCATCCTCCATTGACATAATGAATTAATGACAGGGTTCAACATAACTTTTTTTTCCTACTGGCCCGCCGGGCCAGTGGATCCGAGTTTTACTGGCCCCTTGTATATTTTCACTGGCCCTGCACACACTTTTTTTTTCTTCATAATTTAGTGTCAATAATTATAATACCTGTATTAGAAAAATAAAGAAAAATAACCATATCTTAAGGGAATATCTATACTGTTACAGTATAGATATTCCCTTTAGATTTGGTTATTTGTCTTTTAGTTAATTAGCCTATAAATGTTGATATTGCTCATACACATAATATAAAACCAGGAAAACATATTGAAGCCTACAACTGAAAGTATGTTGAAAGAGTGGGCCAGTATTTTAAAGTCCAGTAGTTTGATGGTTGTTTTTATTCTTGAATTTGGGCAGTTTAATGAATAGTTCACCTGCAGAAGTCATGTTCAAACATTAAAAAAAAATGAGATGAAGGTCTGATCATTATTTGTGGTGTGTGTAGGCTGTTTTTATTACTTTCTCTATATGCATTAGGGATGTGAATGTGTCGACCGAATGACCGGTTTTCCACTTGCGCTCAAGTTGACTTTAAAAATAGAATAGAAATCCGAAAATCAGTGGGTTATGCCGTTTTTTTTTAAATGGGAGTCGTGAGCGCGCTGCAGGAGTGTCACTTCTCCATGAAGTGTCAGCTTCACATAAGAGTCCGGTGTGGGACCATTTTTTCAAACTATTGATAAATAAAAATATGCAGCATAAGTTAAACGCTCGTCTAAGACTATGACGTTAAATCACCTTAGAAACACACAATGCCTTCGTCCGATCACAGCAGCGTTTCACCGTGTGATCTCGCCAGCGAGTGAGTGAGCCGTCGCGCAGATGAACTGTGGTTTGTGGCTAAAATAATAACCGGGGATATTCTCCCCGTTAGCGATTTCAATGGGAAAGACTTCCGCGATCTGATTGAATGTCTCGAGCCTGAAAACACAGTGCCAAACTGCGCGACTATAGGAACTGTACAGTGAGCCGAGTCCCTCCGTTCGTTTCTGTCTACAACCGACACAATCACCGGAGACGCATTCACAGCGTTTAAATAACGCCTCTCATTTGTATTACCATAGGGGCTTGGATGCAAATACTGTAACATTACAGCGGCAGATAAAGGAAAAGCGCAGTTATCATTTTCTGCACCTCAACCTCTGCTGTGGGAAGAAAGAAAGGGGGCAAAGCAAGTCGATTGATTTGTCGACTCGCAGGCGGACGGTAGGCAGCTCTGCCAACGGAGCGAGAGTGCACCCGCTTGTTGCTCAATGCTCCGCCTGTCAAAACGCCCACGTATCGGTTGTCCACTGGCCTTTCATTAAAAAATATATTTTATATTAGGTTTATTATATTGAGTCTTAAATAAACACTGCTTTCATTCCGACTCTCGATGCGCATTTCAATGAACCATGATATAGTCTACAAAAAGATACTGAACTGTGATTGGCCAGTCACTGGCCCGGGCGGGACAGTGACTGGCCAATCAACTTGCCCTGCATATGATTTTACTGGCCCCGGGCCATCGGGCTATACGTTATGTCGAACCCTGAATGATATGTTCTAAAAGCGGAGTGGTGCAGGATGATGCTGAGCCATCGTCGTGGAGACGGTTGAAGGGAAAAGGGGGGCGTTCTTAACATGAGGAAAAAGGGACAGTGGGTTGAAGGTTTGAGCCGGTGATGTAGCCAATGAAGGTGTAGAGTGTGTGCGTGTGCGTGTGCGTGTGCGTGTGCGTGTGCGTGTGTGTGTGTGTGTGTGTGTGTGTGAGAGAGAGAGCATCCACCACATGTGTGTCGGTCCATTAGAATGCACAGTGCGTCCTCCAGAGTGAGTCACCCACCCCCCTCCCCTCCCTCTCCCTCCCACCTCACACCACCAGCAGCATCTAACTGCAGTCACCGCCTATTATTACGCCTCTGACTTCACACCGGCCAACTGAGGATTCTGTTTCTACGGCAACACGCTCCCGACTCCTCCCCCCTTCCCCTCCCCTCCCCTTCCCGGCACAGACCATGTGACTTTCAGGAAAGCTTTCTCCAACCTCCCCTTTATTGGTATTAACCCTCTCCCGACCAGGGCCCCCGCCAGAGGCTGTCCACAGCGGGCTGCCTGGCTGGCATCTCGCCTCTCACAGCTTTCAAAGGGGAATGAGACACAAGTCTATAATCTCCCTGGCAGATCAAAGCAGTGCTTGATCTAAATGGATTTGCATATTTTGGAGCGCGCCAGAAATGAGTCAATATGGTTCCTCACTTGTCTGTGGGACACTTATTGGTAACTGTGTTTTTGTTTCTTAAAGAGAGGTTGGATAGAAAATGGAACGAGGAAATGCTCCGGACTTTTTTAAGATATTAAAAATGGATGACATGTCTGCTTGTATGTGAAAGGTTTTTGCTTGTTGTGATAAACCCCCAACTGAGAACTTACTCAACCATGAACCTCAGCTCTACAGAGGGTTATAACTACTTACATCGCTCATCTTTTTGTTTTTCTGGCCTACAAAAATAATGCTCTGTTTTGGTTCACTGTCTGTCACTGCTACCAACAATTTAATTTTGAGATTCAGCAGGACAGCAGACTGCTACATACTCCAGCTAAACCATAAAAAGTACAGAGTACGCATGCAGTAGGCACACAACTTGGAAATATTTCGCCTTGAACTTGGTCTTGCTTATACTGTATATCCGTCGCATTGCTGGTTGTTTTCACTCGGAGGCTCAGTCGATGTGACGTCACTTCTGTGTGTGGGTCAGAATCACCTTCAATTGTCGTTTTTGGAGAAATTGTGAATTTAACATGACGTCTTCTTTCGCTCCCGAGTGTGTGTTGATACAAGGTTGATTAACAAGAAATATCAAATATACCATCTTCCTTAATGAGGTTGTTTTAATGGAACAGAGGAACCATAGCCTCCGTCCGGCAGTGATCTCACCTGAATATTGCCTGACTGGCTCTACTGTTTCCTCAACACCCCATTGGGAGATGTATGGTGTGTGTGTCTGTGTGTGTGTGTGTGTGTGTGTGTGTGTGTGTGTGTGTGTGTGTGTGTCTATGTGTCTATATGTCTGCGTCTGCGTGTATATGTCTATGTGTGCGTGCATGCATGTGTGTGTGCGCGCCCATGTGTGTGACTGTATGAAGTTTATGAATGAACAGTCTTCTTCCTGAGCTGCAGACAGGAGGTGAGATCATCTTGTTGAAATGGAGATTCCTTGACCCACCAACCAAGCAGCCCCCCCCCTTCCCCCTTTACACGCCCACCAGTTCAGGTTGGCGCCAACCTTAATGAATCCCATCAGTGCACAGTGCTGATGAGAGGCATGGTGGTGGTTTGACCTGATTGGTTATGCTACTGTCCAATATCAGCTTCCCCTAACAGACAGGAGGGGATCAGTCTATTGTGTATATTGACACAGTCAGACATACAGTATATCAGCACCGTAGACTGTATGTAAAAAATATTAGCACACCACACACAATTCTAGATACAAGCTTACCTGTCCTCTTTCATCAGAAATCTAAAAGAACACTTTCTACGGTTCTGCTGTTGGTTTTTCTGTCAATATGATGTTGAAGCAGAGTGCCAATTATCTTGGCTTTCTTTTTGTCCATGTTTCCATTAGGAAGAGAGTTGAGTGGATTTGATGATTGGCCACGTATTCAGCAACGTGTGAGCGAGAGTGACAATGAGTAACACAAGGGGCTCTTGACGAGGATCCATAAATAGGCTCTACAGAGAGAGCCAGGAGCTGCCCTCCCCCTCATTGCCTTCACCCAACCACACACACACACACACACACACACACACACCTCCACTCTACCCTTTCCCCCCCCCCTTCACCGGACTGAGACAATCTGTGACCACTTGGCAATAGGCCTTTGACAACATACTGTACCCTCAGTCAAAGGCATGTATACACACACACACACACACACACACACACACACACACACACACACACACACACACACACACACACACACACACACACACACACACAAACATGGCATTCTTCTCTGCATCCTTCACTGCATGCTTCTGTTAATTCCCTCCTACAGATTATGAGGCATGTTGCCGAACAAAGCAGCATTCTACAGCCGCCTGTGGTGGAGCATTGTACACTCATTCCTTTAGTAGTCATTTCAATGCGTTTAAAGATCTGTATTGTGCTCATTTTATTTACCTCTTAAAATGACAGAAAGGGTCTTTGCATGTTTTCAGTGGGTATGTAACACAGGAGAAGACATGTAGCTCATTCTGAATCCACTGTGCAGTCTTTCAAAATCAATTGGGAGACACTGAATTTTTTTTTTTAAAGCTGTGTTTTTTTTTTTTATTTGAGGAGTGCTTCCCGCGGCGTCCCATTCTGTGCTTGTTTCTGCTGGGATAAAGCACCAAAGCAGCAGAACGTCTGTTGTGTTGTTGGACATCACAGGCAGCAGCACGGACCCCTCAGAGGGCTGGAGCATCCCTGACGAAGAGAGCCATCCTGCTACTGCAACAAAAAAAACACTAATGAATAAATCATGGAGAAAGTTTTAAGAAAAAAAAAAAGATCGAAATAGAACGGATGGTAGGCTACTGTTCCATTCAGACTGCCTAGAGAGAGAGAGAGAGGAGAGAGAGAGAGAGAGAGAGGAGAGAGAGGAGAGAGAGAGAGAGAGAGAGAGAGAGAGAGAGAGAGAGAGAGAGAGAGAGAGAGAGAGAGAGAGAGAGAGAGAGAGAGAGAGAGAGAGAGAGAGAGAGAGAATTACAGGATAGCATAAAATAGCAAGAATTATCAAAGCTGCAGATTTTGGCCTATACTGTCTCTATTTTTTTTTCATGTGATGTTAAAAAATAACATTAAACATTCATTAACTACATTTTTTGGCTAGATGCACTTGAATGGTAATTTAGGAACTTGGAAGATAATAGTCCATTAGGTTGTAAAATTAAAAAAACACAAGCATGCCCGCTTCCAAAAAATATTTTAGAAGCGCAGCAATTTGTCTGCCAGCAGCATCCCACTGTTTATGGTCGTTGGAATATGTTACGAAGACGGTGGTAAAACATTTAATTACGTGCATTGGACCGCTTCCTGATTGTTTTGAAATGGTTGCTCCCAGTTTCCCATGTGGGTTGGAAAATGGCGAGATATTTGGAGAAAAAATGACTTGTTATTGTGCCTCTTTATTACAGAGAGAAAGAACAATACGCTATTTAGTTCTCGTTAAAACATCATCTTATTTTCATTGGGCTTCATGTGGAAGCAGAAGGGCAGGAATGACTTGTATAGCAAATTGGAGTCTTACAAACGAGGGGCCATCTTCACACTGATTCCCAAAAGTCCCAAATTATACATTCAGTTTCAAGTGTCTTTATACAATCTTCAAACACTGTTACACTCTAAGACACCACAATTTACTCTCTTTTCATTGTTCAATGCTGTTTGGCTTTTTGGGGGACCAAAAGTACACCTACTCTTGGCTATGTTTGTTAACTTATAGTTTCAATTCACTTTTCATCTAGCTGCTAACTCTTATCTAATGTCGGCTTGCTCTTTAAGTTTGACCTTCCTATGGACAGAATATGACATAATTCATATAAATTAATATGAGGGTATTTTCAACCTCAAACTATTTTTTCCACTACAGATTCGAAAGATGAATACATGAAAAAGAAAATTACATTTTGCCCAACTGTGCTTTCACTGGAGGTATATCAAAGGTAATGTTTCATTTCGCATTAGCATTTCAGAAGGCTCTGCAGAGAATAGAAGAGTGGGAGGCTTTGAAGACATGTGCAGGGTGCAGGTTTCTCAGTGTATGTCAGTCTCACATGGTCGGCCCGTACACACTCCTCGTTGGGGGTTTCCCCAGGCGTCCACAAACAGCAGGATGAGGTCATCGTTTAGGATTTAAAACCCAACACAAGCTTAATCTGGGAGATAAGGGGCGGATTTGGATTTAGCTCTGAAAAAGGGTCACGTTAGCTACAACCGTTTACTTTAGACTGTCAAAAAATAACGCTGCTCAGACATGGGATTCCCTGGCTGGCTGATCCACTAACTCACATATCATCACTGTTGTGTTGTTTTAGGCCAAAAAGTTTGACTGCTGGAAGATTCATGTGATGTCCCAAAGAGATTACCCTGGATGACTTGGATGTGTTAGCTGGGTGATTTGGTAGTGATACCCATTTTCTTCTGTACTTTAGGCTTACCATGATGCTTTACTGTTAGTGTCCGTTCCCTGTAAATACAAAAAACAAGTAAAAACATGAAATATTACTACCACCTTTGACCAAAGGAGGTGCACGAATGAACACAAACTGAAAGTTCCTCGGAGCACCTTTTAATTTGATGTGTTTTAAGTGCTCAGACTTCTCCTCAAAAGCCTTGAAAGTAAGGCATAACACTTTATTTTATTCTAGTCTTATAGAGTACAGCTTTCGTCTGTGATTTATGAATTTCGTTGTTGACATAAACTAGTTGACACACACGCACACACACACACACACACACACACACACACACACACACACACACACAACACACGTTGGCTACATCACCGGCTCAAACCTTTAACCCACTGTCACTTTTTCCTCATGTTAGAATTGACAATGTGTTGACTTCTTGTTGGCTAGTTAGTTGTGTTTGAAAATGCACCAGTCAGACTCTGGCTTATATATGACTTTGTGGGGGTCTTGTGGTGTACTGTGTGCAATGTGCATAGGTGTTATGACACAATTAATGAAAGGCGTATTCATTAATATCTATGTGATGACAGGAACAGGCCTTACACCTTTAATAATAACTGAAACCCTTTGAAGATGAGGATCTGTTGGCTGTTGGCAATGTGTTGACATTCTCCTGCAGCACTTAGAATGAGATTTAGAGTTGAAAGATGACAGTTGTTTGAATGAGTGTGATATTTTCATTTTCATTCAGGTTAATTGAAGTCGCTGAGGGGAACAAAATCACGCCTGGGGAAAGTCCCATTTAGGCACCGCACCGCACTGTGCGCTGTCCCACTCTCCCCTAACTAAGAGAGAGAAATGGGTCAGTAGAGAAACTGGAGAAGATGATAATAATAAAAAACGACCTGCCGTCCTTCCTGCACCATCCACGTCCCTCTATAGCAGACGGGCTATAGAGCGCTCACACAGATTAGGCCTTTGCACCAATTAGGGCTCGATACAGAGGGCATTAATAGGGTTTGAAGGGATTAACATTTAAGGGGCTGTCCAGTCGAATGCTGCATGCTTTGGAGATGACATCATTTTTGATCACCTCGACCTCGCACACCGGCTGGCTGGCTGGCTGGCATGACCCCCCCACCCCCCTCCTTCACTGCCTAAAGTGTGTAGCAGCCTAAACCCGTTTAACTGCAAACTGCGGTCGTGATAGGACAACCCCAACACTGCCCTGTCCCTCCCACATTGCCTCTCTCCATCTATCTCTCTCCATCTCTCTCTCCCCCTCTCTCTCTCTCCCCCTCTCTCCCCCTGTCTCCCAGTCGTGTTTACTATAGGTGAGATAGGCAGCCGCGTATACATTCCTGAGTGTGCGCAGATCTCATCCTCAGAGGAGAACGGAAAAGAAGAAGTAGCTAGAAGGCGGAGGTGAAGTAGGACCGAAGGGAGCGTATCGCTGCTGCGTGTGTTTACTGTTCACTGGGATAAAAACCACCGACGCAGGAGGAAAAAGAAAAAAAAAATCCAGCACATCCATCCATTCATCCATCCATCCAGGGGGCGGACCAACCTCACTGGATACAGTGAGGAGAAGGAGGCGGAAGAAAAAAAGCGTTGGATGCTGTTTTAATACGGACACGAAAAAAGGATGATTTACTAGGGGGAGGCAGGAGCTGTTATTAGAATTGATCCGAATCTACACCGTGGAATTATAACGCAGTCACCAACAGCAACGATGGATGTGAGCTATAAGCATTGAGGTAAGAAGAATCGCTGCTTTTTGCATTTGGCATCGTTCGTTTCGCGTCATAAGCAGCAGCAGGAATAGGAGAAGAAGGCAGCTGGTGTGTAGCCTATTAACCTATCCTTAAATAATGCATGCTATTCTTTATTATTATTCCAAAATGAAGCGTAAACGTGTGTTCCGTTCGACTGTGTGACTCCAGTGTTGTCAGTGATGCTCTTCCTCCGTCGTGGGATGTTTTTAACCGCGGGAGGCTGCATGCGAAGAGATAGGCGATGGTGCGTCCCACACACACGCACTGGCCTGTAACAGACCGTGTATATAGCCTCCTACTACTGCAGCTCCCCCGCAGCTGATACCTCTCAAATAAATAAAGTGGGAGCCGGAGCAGGACCATTATAACAGACAGGCGTAGGATCAGTCACGTGTGAATGATGTGTGATTAGATCCAGGATACCAGATGTGTCTTTTTCTCAGTGCTTGGGTTCTCTGCTGAGCTGAAAATTATAATGAGATTGAGAAGAAGAAAAAAAAGCAATGTCTTAAGACTGAGCTTTTTATGGTGGTGCTGGTCTGATTAACTTAAAACCTCCAGGCTGTGTCTGTCTGTCCTGTGTCGGACCATCTATTTGATTTCCTATTTTATGAATTATATATGGTTATGACCAGCTTTATAGATATGGCTGGCTGTCATAGTGGGGCTGATAGCTACTCCTACATCAGATACCAGGAACACTATAGCCTACTATTAGTGAGAGGAATTATCATAGTAGGATGGTGAATATCAGTCTACTAATAGCTACTAGATACAATAAATTGTGTAAGTTAATTTGACCTTCAAACTGATACAGCAAATATAAGACGCATGGAATGCCACTCACAGTGACTATAGATGATAATAACCTGGAGGAACTTGAAAACAATTCTTTTTTTTTTTTGGTCTTGTACAATAACACGATGATGTTACGATACTGTTAGTTAAGGATCTTGATTCATATCGTTAGTGAATACAACGCAGCAGGTAAAAAGATGTCACCTCGTATAGTCTTGTTTGGCAGAGAAAGCAGAGGCGGAGTTGATCACTTCAAAAGCCTCTCTGACAAGATATAATGCAATTTTCATTCTCGGCTGAGCGTGTACATGCTGTCTGTCTGTCTGTCTGTCTGACGTCCTTGGAGAAATGACAAGCTTTGTGGAGGATTGCAGAACTCTCTCGTTACCATAAAGCTATCGTTTCATCTCCTCAGCCATTTTAACATACCAGTGATGTTTCTCTAGTTATCATGTAAATAACCTGCTGTGGTGGTTCCATTCTGCTGCCTCCTGAACACATGTTTGTTCCATCTTGAATATGCTAAACTGAAAACAATGCTATTCTATTTCTGTGATATTCAGAGGGGAACTTACCATTTGGCAATGGTAGGCATTTGCCTGCAGGTTCCAACAAGCTACCAAGGGCCCAACATAATGCCTCATAAACTCGTGGTTAAGAGAGTTGTTTATTGCACTTCTATATCTTGCTACTAAAGTGAGAAGATGGCACACACATTTAAGACATGAAGTAGTTGAATGTGAACATTAGATTTAGGATTGAATGTGTTATTATAAATATATTTTGATGCTTTTGCAACATTGTTTTTGAAACTTTAATGCCAGTAAAGAAAATCCACAGAGGTCTTTCCTAGATAAATAAGGGTTGAACAAGGGGGGAGAACAAGGGAGGTGGAGGAGGGCCCCATGTCTGTGTTTGCCTCAGGCCCAAAGATTACTGGTGATATACTCTCTAAGATGTAACGTCATTACTGCACACATTACAGTGATGCTACAGCAGCACCTATAAAAGGTTGTCAAGTTATTCAACCAGGGGGTCTTATATTATTTTGTGATCTTAGATGTATGGCCCATGAGGAGACAGGCTGCACTTTTGTTCTTTATCCACACTTCCTGAATCATGTTTCACATAGTATTGATTCTGTGTCTTCAGGGATCAGACCATCATTACTTATGAGTTAATGTAATTTCCCTGATCATTAGGCATATGTAGAGTGACAACCCACTGGAACTATGTTCCTAAATTCTATTTTAAAAACTATACCTGTGGTGCATTGTTAATACTATTTTGGATAACACTTCACAATAAGGGTACATTAATTAAGTTATTTATCGCTAAGTTAATGCTATTAAATGTTAAGTAATGCTCATGAAGCATTAAATAACTGTTAATGCTTACTTAGTAACGGTTAGGTAATTCTTGGTTAAGCTCTAACTATGCTTACTTAGTAGGGGGCGCCCTTACCTCGGTTGGTAGGCGCCCCCCCCCCCCCCCCCCCCCAATCCCCCCCAGCAGCAGACCCGGGTTTGATTCCCGGTTGTTCTCTGCATGTCACTCACCTCTCTGCCCCATTTCACCTCTGTATCTCTGCACTATCAATAAAGCATAAAAATGCCCAAAAAACATCTTTAAAAAAAAAAAAAAACTATGCTAAGTAAGCATTAACTTAGCATTAACTAAGCATTAGTTACTACCCGGATTTGTGCTCAAGAAATCAATGTTTCTTTAACCTCTTAGACTCTAGGGTCCCCTATTTAGGGGACTTTGTGATCACTCTCGCAGCAAAAGGCATACAACACTTCCATAACAATGTAGAAATAGTCATACTGCACATCAAATTAAACATGAGAAACTCAGCTACAAGCACATATAAGTAATTTTTACACACACCAAACACAACTCAAACACCAAGCATATTAATGATCAAATATCAAAATCCGAATAGCGTCAGAAAGTCAACCCTCTCTCCACATTTCCATTGCTACCGCTCCGATACTTCATTGTATACACACAAATATCATCTCCAATGAAAGCTAAGACCATAACGAGTTCAACAGTACCACTGTCATGTCCCTACGATAAAAACTCAGTGAACCAGCGACCAAAGAATACAAAGGTAAACAATCACTTACTTACAGAGACCAACATAAATTCGCTCTTACCTTTGCGATATTTTGATGAAAAGTTGTACTTTAGAGCAAAAAAACTCCTGTTATAGTAAATCCAACATGTCCCCTTTCGTTTCCAACCATTTCCAAGTGAATCTGACATATTTTTCACTTTCAAGGAGTCTCGTTAGTTCACCATGCATCATAGAAGGTTTACCGCGGGTACCATTTTGCTTTCTTACTGCTAGCCAATCATGTGTCTGGCACACATTTCGATACCTCCCCTAAAATCTATTGGCTCTTACGGTTAAAACAAGGTGTCAATCATCCGAAACGAACAATCATTGGCTGAGTTATGGGTCTGCGTATCCATCTTAGGCTACATGCAACAGTAGCCATGTTTACGCAGAGTGCGCAGAGCGCACGGTGTGAGACGGATACTGAGGAGTACTGAGGAGTTTTGAGATAGTTTGTCGTTGTTTTTTGGTCATTTATTATCAAAAATGGCAGAACATCGCCGAACCAAGTGCAGTATGGATAAGTTGATCGAAATGATAACTGTTGAGAATGCTGAAGCTTTCTGCACGGGACTCCAGCTCAGACGACAGAGACCTCGGCAGCGACAGTGACAACATGCCCGCCTATGGAAAGGTACAATTCAATTAATTAGTTACTAGAGAGACATCCCAAAGAGATGTTCATATATACCAGTATATAATGTATATAATATCAGTTTTATGCTAGATAAATGCGTGTGTGTGCCGGCCTGTGTGTGTGTGTGTGTGTGTGTGTGTGTGTGTGTGTGTGTGTGTGTGTGTGTGTGTGTGTGTGTGTGTGTGTGTGTGTGTGTGTGTGTGTGTGTGTGTGTGTGTGTGTGTGTGTGTGTGTGTGTGTGTGTGTGTGTGTGTGTGTGTGTGTGTGTGTGTGTGTGTGTGTGTGTGTGTGTGTGTGTGTGTGTGAGAGAGAGAGAGAGAGAGGCAGGCAGGGAGGGAGGGAGGGAGGGAGGGAGTGTGTTTTTTATGTTGTGTTTACTTCCAAGATTATTATTATCACATGTCTATTGCTTATGTGAATGCATGTATTGTGTGTGTGTTTTACTTCCAAGATTGTTATTATCACACATCTATTGTGATAGCTTTTGTGAATATATTGTGAATGTATTACACTTTCAAAATAAGGCCACTAAATAATATTTGTTTCCTTCCACAATTGGTGTTGCAGTGATGATGAGCAGCTTCATCTTCCCAGACAGAGCCATTGCCTTCTCATATGCAGCTAGGAAGTTACTCCACCGCTTGCCTCTACCCCCACGCATGCCCATCTGCTGGGATCCCGAGGGTGAAGACATCCATGTATTGCAGGAAATGTCAGGTACCACTGTCTCACTGCAAAAAAGAACTGTTTCCAGCTCTGGCACGACAACAAGTAGAGAGGAAAAGGAGACTCAGGAGGGGCTGTTTTTAGTTTGGACTTATTGTTGATATATTGTTTTTATTTGGACTTCACAGTCAGTGTAAATAGTTTTGTGTGATTTATTTTTTTACAGTTTGTTTATTATTGTTGATAAATAAATATGTTTCATTTGGATTCAAACTTCAGTTGCTTTTTATGGTTCTTTGAAAATTGTATATAGTTTAGGTTGGTTATGCAAAAAAAAATCAAAAATCAAAAAAAAAGTCAAAAACTCTTGAAAATGTATGTGATGATCACAGATAATGACATAAAAGTGAAAAATATAGTTCAGTACATCAAAAACTTCAAATGGCACAGCTAGTGCCAAAGTGTGCCAAAATGTGCCAAAATGACCATTTTGGAGAGTCCGCCTGACTAGTCTGTACTAAAACCTCTGTAATTCTGCTCTGCTTCACTTTATGAGGATAACACTTTGCAGGGATAATGGTAACACCTTGTGCTATGCTTAGATGTAGAGTTTTAGCCCCATCAGCATCATTTCAAAGAGATATTCATTGTAAAAGTGTGATTTTTTTTAGGCGGAAATGAAATCAGTCATTTATGCTTGTGTGCAAACTTAATTGACTCTGAGCCAGTGACATAAATACTGATACTTACACATCTGAACACATTTCACAAGTGTTCCCTTCATAATGACACCACAATTATTCAAATAGACCTTGTAGATGCAGAGATATACTCTATTCATTTTGGGTATGTCATTTTCGAGCAGAAACCTAAAAAATAGGCAAGAGCTTAAGAGGTTAATTATGTGCAAGCTTTATGTGATACATCTCTTCTATGCTGATGCTTAATTTGTCATTCTTTATTCTCAAATGTTGCCTTCACAAGATACCCTTGCACAGTCCCCCTTTATAGGAAGCAGCAAAGTAAAGTACTTTCTGGGTAAATCAAAATTGACCTAGAAACTATGAACGTTAATTTTTCTTTCATATTGATCACAGTCTAATGGCTTTCTTGCCTGCCTGCATTCAGATTGTTCATTGCTGTATTGTTCAGACATGGGCTTTTTTGGGTGGTAGAGAATAGTCCCTATGCTGAATTCCTCTTCCACCTACACAGTAGCTAAATGTTTATTTGTATAAAGCTACATTGAAATTTGTCTTTCTGCATATCCTCTCTCTCTCAATACACTACAGAGAGGGTCTTCACACACAGCGTCAGCCTTAGTACAGCGCCCCTTGAGCAGTGTGGGGGTCGACTCAAGTGCCTTGCTCAAGGACACAATAGTAGAGATGGTGGGCACCGTAGATGTAATACCAGCCACCACTTGTTTTATAACATGTGCCGGGGATCTCATGGTTTCTGGTCAGCCCCTCTTTCCGTCTAGGCCATCCTACACCAAATGTCCTACCTGAAGGAGGCCTAAACAAAATAGGAACTCCTATGGCTCCTAAAAGCAAAAATACAGATTTTAAGTGTAATATTTCTAACTATTTCTCTCTCTCTTTTCCTCTCTTTCTCCCTCTGCTATGGTCTCATCCAGGCTCTCCCCAGTTCCCCTAATCGTTTCGGCTGTGACCACCGGCCCCTATATGGCACTGCTTCATGAATCCCGTGCCCCCTCTCCCTCCCTGTCCGGCTTCAACTCGCCCCTCTCCGACCCACCGTCCTTCCGCCGTCTGGATGCCGAAACGCCGTGCACCCCGGAGATGGACCTCACCCCGACCCAGTGCGTCCTGCGTAACGTGCTCTCCATAGACACAGGGGGCGCGCCGGAGCCTGGAGGGGGTGGGGGTGGAGGAGGGGGAGGAGGGGGGGAGGGACATACGTGCGGACACCACAACCAGACACCCGGGGACGAACAACCGGAGCACTTTGCCAACAGCATCCTGAAGCTCCACGACCACCACCTGGAGGGCTGTGGAGAGGGCCACGAGCTGGTGGGCAGCGCCGTCAGGTACGTGCCCGGTGGGACGCCCGGCTCCAGTGCCAGTCCAGCGGGGAGGAGGGGGCTTCCTGGAGGGCTCTTTCGGCTGTCTGAGGCCGGTCTGGACCATGATCGGCAAAGCTTACTCCACGGAGCACAAGCACAACCTGGACGGTAGGGTTTTTTTTTTTTTTTTTAAATGTTTTTTGAAGAACCACAAACAAACATACATTTGGTGTGTATAGAAAGGAAGAAAAAAATTATAAAAATAAGAAGAAGAATGATAATAGAGCAAAAACAAGAAATAATTCAAGGGAAAAAAAAAAATAATAATTAAAACATTTTAAATAAATAAAGAAGCGAAACAAGTAAAGAAAGAAGAATAAGAAGCACAGTTCAACGTGGACGGTAGGTCTAATAGTTAGGGCTGCAGGATATCAGGAAAATGTGCGATATGCCATAACATCGTTGAATGATTGCAATGGCTATATCACTTGCGGTATTTGAAATAAAAACGTAAATATACTGTGTTAATGGCATTCTGCTTTGAATGACTAAAGTAGACCCCCAGACAGTAAGTAGCCTGTGCCAGGCGTAATAAAGCAGATCAGTTTAGTCAGACCCAGGTGTTGAGTTTGGTCGGCCTTAACGATGTTGGCATCATTGATCATTGTGGTGACTAACATGTTATCCAAAAGCTATATTCTCATGTCCATGCACTCTAGCCCTCAGCTATTAGCGTCAACATGGGGGGTGGGCGTCTGAGCTTTCATCTGATTGAAGTGAGGGTTCATGTGATTGGCCAATTATATTGACATGCAGCGCGTGAATGTATGGCACATGGAATAATAGGCTATCGCATTTATAGCAGTTCAAGGAACCATTGTAACATGTATACCGCGATATCATCTTTTGCGATAAAGATACATTTTTCAATATATTGTTTAGCCCTACTAACATAACAGTCAAATCCATTTAATTGGATTGTCACAAACACATATAATAGGCTAAACACACACTGACATCAATGGTGGCTTTAAGTTTTTCATCTACAAGCCGCCCAGGTCCCATTAATTCCAATCTGAAGCTTTGATATGTTAATGAAATGATCGTATCCGCCAGTTTAATTACATTAAGCAGTTGGTGGAGAAAAAAAAATTACTCCCACTAAGGCCAGGTTGTAAACAAACACTTTCCGTGACACGTAAGGTGCTAGAGCCAGGAGAGAGAGAGAGAGAAGAGAGAAGAGAGACTATCAAAGCTGCAAAGAGCTTATTTTCCCCTGATACTTCACTCCCCCATCTTTTTGCCTGCTTGTTCCTCCCTCCCACTACCTCTCCCCCCCCCCCCCCCCCCCACCCCATATGAAACTAGCTCCCTGTGACGCTGTGTTGTTTATGTGTGCAGCCACTACAATAGCGCAGAGCTCCCCCGGGACTCCTCTGCCAAATCTGCTTCATGAATTATGCATGGCCACGCTCTGACCCTGCGCCTCTCTCATCTCTATTAACCAAAAACCTGACACACACACACGCACACACACACACACACACACACACGCACACACACACACACACACACACACCACACACACACCACGTATAAGTACAAACACATCCACACATATATAATAAACACTGAATATCAAGCAATGACAAAAACACATAAAGTTCAATAAAAATGCCAGAAATAAACTTGACAAAATGAATACAGCATTTTGCACATTGGGCTTGAAGGTGGCCGGTTTTTATACGTCCCCTTGTCTTTATAGCCCTCTGATGTTTTATCACCCATTTGACTTCCACATCTCCCCCCCTCCTCCTCCTCGTCCTCCCTCCATCTCTCATTGTCTCCTGTCTGCTCCTTTTCATCTCGTGCTGTTATCACTCCCAGCTCATTTGCACCTTGCTGCTCCCCTCCTCTGTGTGTAGAATCACAGGCTGACACACACACACACACACACACACACACACACACACACACACACACACACACACACACACACACACACACACACACACAGACGCACACACACACACACAACACACAACGCGATGCAAAACGGATATTATAAAAGTGAAATAAATAGGGTTATTGATAAAGAACGCCCGTCTTCCATATCACAATGCTCTATTGTTAAGGGTGAGACACTACAGGTGAATATAGGGTAACATTTCTAACTTATAGATATCCTCATGGAACTCTGCCAGTTGATTACTTACATTAAATGTAAGGCAGTTTTTCTAAGAAATGTTTGAATAAATGTGCAAATGTCTTGACTAATTATACATTTTTATCTCTTTAAAAACCCAACATCTAGATGTTTGGATAAAGCCAGAGTTAAAAAAATCTTTATTTTCAGTTTTGACACAACCGGTTTTGGATACAGACTTTTTTTTCATATTATAAACCAAAAAATACTGCAAAATGCATGGCTTTCTTCCAGCTTTGATTGGAAGGCATAAAGAAGGCAGGGGGAAAATTATTCGTCCTTAATTTTTTGTGACTACAGGGTTGCCTGGTGATGTGTATTAAAAAAAAAATTCTCTGTTTTTATCATCAAACAAAGCAGACGTGGTGGGGATATATTCTGGTGTATCAGATGTGGCCCCTATGTCTTTACTGTGGGACATGTGTGGGGCTCATTAGAGAGACCAAGCCCTCAATCTATCACTGGATAGCATTAATCATTCATATCATCCCCTATTATTAATATGATAAATGTGTCTGAACTTCTTTCCTTTGGGGTGCAGAACAGCAGCAGTATAGCGTAGCGGCCTAGCGGGCTGTATGTTTTCTCTCTATTAACAGTCTGTCTTTGGCCACATGGACCCCTGCCCAAACCATAGGGAATCCTGCTACCATATTTTCTCTTTACACACACACACACACACACACACACACACACACACACACACACACACACACACACACACACACACACACACACCACACACACACACACACACACAGCTACAACCCCTACCTCCCTATTCCCCATACATCCACATTAGGCCTCTTAAATCCCCTCCCCTCTTCCGATGCTCTCCGGAGCGCTCGGTCGGACCCCTGTTCTGCTCAGCCCCACAAAGGCACTAAGCAGGATTTAGGAGGCTGAGGGGAGAATTACCCATGAGAGATTACAGCTCTCTGTCTGTCTGCCTGCCTTCAACATCCTGAGTCTTAGGTTGAAGTGGGGTTCAACTACAGAACAAGATATCAGCTCTGGCTTAACCCCATACAGGGCTTACCATGTTGTGGTGTTGTATGCTACATGCTACTTGTTGTAGTTTTACATAGACAGACTGTGTTGCATGACAGGCTTTTTTGGGTCTATTTTTGATATTTTTGATATTTTGAATAGGTTTTATGTTTTGTTTTCAATCAGCATAGCCTATAAACATGACGTATTGTTACATGTCCAATAAAAACAAATTGTTCAACAATTCGGGAACTAATACTTTTATATCTGTGTTTAAGGTTAATGTGTGGTAGCAGCCAGGTATCTTAGCTAAGCTTGGAAACAGAGGGACATACCAGCACCTCTAAAGCTCACTCATTAACTATTTATTCCTGGTCTAAACGTTGTTTCTAGTCTTAATGCTAATAGCTAAGCTAACCAGCTGGTTGCCTATGATGATGAGATATACCAGCCTATTCAAAATGGCAATTTTACTATAGTAACATTCCATCTATTAATACAAGAAATGCTAAATACCTCAATTTAAATTTATAGCAAAAAACTAATCAAGGCATCAAAAAGTTCAGAAAGAAAATTGATGAGGTAAATTAAGATCTTATATGAGTTGCAACTTAATTTCCTCATCCAAGTTGTTGAAAATGACCTTAAAATCACTATGAAAAACTACTGTATCTAAAGTACTCTATATCCATGACTACATTGATATACCCACTAACTTCTTTCCCTCCATCCTTTCCCCCCCCCTCTCAGAGGCGTGGGAGATCCCGTTTGAGGAGATCTCTGACCTGCAGTGGGTCGGCAGCGGGGCCCAAGGCGCTGTGTTTCTGGGTAAACTGCACGGACAGGAGGGGGCCGTCAAGAAAGTGCGGCACATCAAAGAAACCGACATCAAGCACCTGCGCAAGCTCAAACACCCCAACATCATCACATTCAAGTGAGTAGGAATGATCAGCTGCTTTATTAAGTATTCCACTGATGGTGTATGCCTATGCAGTATTTAATTGAGTTATTTCGAAAAAAAAAAATGAAAGGTGAACTCAGAGATTCTGAGAGAACGCTTGTTGTCAAAATCACTTTGTCAAAATCAGTGAATATCTCCTCCTCACGATCCGCTACCTGAACCTTTGGCTTTGTAAAACTGGTACGTAAACAAAGGGTAACAAAGGGGTCCTCCATTTACAGAGCCTAGGCTGTGTATTTATGTAGCACTGGAATTTTTCAGGCAAAAGTATGTACAAATAGTGAATGGTGATTTTGACAATAAGCATTTTCCTTTTAATTGAACGCTTTATAGTTATATTGGTCAGGTGTTCAGGAACTAAGCCAATGGAACCTTTTTTTTCAAACCAAAGAAAACGTGTTAAAATGACACTATTAACTGTTAGTTTCAAAGTTTTCTGTGTTAACATACCGTACATTTTCTCCATGATTCTCAGGGGTATTTGCACGCAGGCTCCATGTTACTGCATCATCATGGAGTACTGTGCCCAGGGCCAGCTGTACGAGGTGCTGAGAGCGGGCAGACAGATCCACCCTTCCCTGCTCATGGACTGGGCTATGGGCATGCTGGAGGCATGAACTACCTCCACCTCCACAAGATCATCCACAGGGACCTCAAGTCACCAAAGTAAGTTTGGTTAACCCGGTGAAAATAAACAGTTGTTTTATTATCTCAACATCCGTTTTTTTTTTTTTTTTTATGACTCTGAACCAAAAATCTCAGCTTCTAAAGCACCTACCAACAACTAAACTTTCTATAATCATTATTATTACTCTATTCTGAGGTTATAACAGAAAGGATTAGTTCATATTCTGATAATTGTCTGCTTCATGAAAACATTGTATACTCAATAACATGCCAAAAATGCCATTTTAAGACCTGTACATAGTATTTTCCCCTGATGATCATAAATTACATGTAACAGCAAACAAGACCATCAGTGAAAAGAATGCAATTTTTACATATAGTTTTTCTTAATGCCTTTGTCATGGGTACGCTCACCCAGGAACAACAGCTGGCATGGTAAAAACACTACCGCTTTTGTCCAGCGGGGCCGCTAGAATTAACGCAAACTGAAATGTCCTCGTAGCACCTTTTTACGAGTTTGTGTCAATTTTTTAACACAGATGAACTGAAACACGTAGCTATAATACTCTGTGTGTCCGTTGTTTCCTTCCAGCATGCTGATCACCTACGACGACTCGGTGAAGATCTCTGACTTCGGCACGTCCAAAGAGCTCAGTGACAAGAGCACCAAGATGTCCTTCGCCGGTACGGTGGCCTGGATGGCTCCCGAGGTCATACGAAACGAGCCCGTCTCAGAGAAAGTGGATATTTGGTAGGTGTCAATCATAACCCTTTTACCCTGTATTTCTGCATTGGTGAACCTCTGCCATCCCCCCCTTATGGTTTTTCCTATCTGCCATAGTATCTCATTAGTTTCAGCCTACTACAGTACAGAGCGCAGCAGATCCTATTTCCAGAAAATCTATTCAGTCTCATGTACAATATCTCATTACATGAAATTCTATAGGGCCTCTGCCATATCTGATGGGTTGCCCTGTGTTAATCCCCCCCGATCTTCCCCCAATACATTCTAACCCCTCTCTCTCTCTCTCTCTCTCTCTGTCTCTCTATGTCTCTCTGTCCCACCCCTCCATCCCTCTATCACTCTTTCTCTCCGTCCTGAAAGGAACGCTGGCTAATTTAATAATTGATTTGCCAGATGCTGCAGTGCTCAGGAGAGAGGCTGGAATAACCTTCTCCCAGCCGGAGGATGGTTTGGCCCGCGGCCAGCAGTGCATTAGCAGAGAAAGTGAAAATGGGATTAAAAAGCTTTTGATGTTGAGAAAGAGAAAGCAAAGCAAAGCATTGGGTATATACTGGAGAGTTTTGTTTAAATCTATGTAAATTATGTAGGAGTCCCAGTCCATATAGCAAGGAAAGAGTGAGTCAGAGAAGGAGATACTGTATGTCGTATGTGTTCAGTTTTGTTTTGTGCTTAGATGCAACTCGTGTTCCTTTCATGTTTTATTAATATGAGAACTGTATTGAAATAGCCAGAGATAGAATTTTAAGCAACACATTTAAGGTGGTAAAAATAATAATTACAACCTAATAATTACAATCTAAAACCTATATTTGGAACTGGTAATTAATTAATGAATAATAGATTAGCCTACATTCTAAAAATCACACCAAAAAGGACAGAACACATTATTTACTGTAACACCGGCCGAGGACCAAAACTTGGTTAATTAGCTCCCGGGTTTGTGGATAAAATGATTCTACACAAATTGTGTTTATGATGAGTGGAATTTGGATTGTGCCTTCAGTTGAAAAATGAGTTTAGAATTTGTTTTACCTTTTATTTGTAGGCCTACTTTAAGATAAGTCATTCCTTGTATTACTGTATTACAATATCATATAAAAACAGAACATGGTTGTGTAATCCATCAAGTGTTTCATGTTGAGCCTTTAATATCATGAATCATAAACAAGGAGATGGAGTAACTATAAACTCAACATCATACAACCACACACAACACACACACACACACACACACACCCTCTCAATGCTGTGCGTGACGCTATTGGCACCTTGGATACGGCACATGGTCACCAAGGCAACCCAGAGTCACCGCCAACAGACTTTCCTCAGTTACCGTAGTTACCTTCCCCTTGGGAACGAGTCTCTCCCTGGCACAGCAGGAGCTGATCAATGAAACACTGAAGCGTAGTGAAACAACAGGCCTGTGTTTGGAGCTGTCCTGTATTTATCAGAGCATATAGACCCACTGTATAAACTGAGCTGACAGCAGAAATGGTAGTAAAACGTACACATGTGTATAAATAGGAGGTAATCCCTGGGAATTGATGAAACACCTAACATTTGTCAGCTAACAGTGTAACTGCTGAGCGTTAAAGGTGCAATATGTATTATTGTTACATTAAAACTTTATTTAACAAAAATAAATATAATAATATATAATAAATAATAATAATAATAATAATAATAATATAATAATAATAATATAATAATAATATAATAATAATAATAAAAATAATACATAATCCCATGATGTCATCAAACTCTATCTTTTGTTATTGTATTGATCATTCGTGAGCCCCCCAAAAACTGAACTGTCTTGCCCAAGGACACAACAACAACCATGACACAAATGGCATGGCGGGGATCAAACCGCCAACCCTTCGATCATTGGCCGACCCGCTCTACCACCTGAGCACAGTCGCCCCATCAGAATGCCCATCTGTGTCAGGGTCAAGTCAACATGCGCTCCCCTCTCTCCCCCCTCAGGTCGTTTGGTGTGGTGCTGTGGGAGATGCTGACAGGTGAGGTGCCCTATAAGGACGTGGATTCCTCCGCCATCATCTGGGGAGTGGGCAACAACAGTCTGCAGCTGCCCGTCCCTGATAGCTGTCCGGACAGCTTCAAAATGCTGCTGAGGCAATGCTGGTGAGCACGTGGAAAGATGTTTAACAGATACACTGTGTTTTAACAAAGAGGGAAATAAACGTTAATTAAAGGTGCACTATGTAACTTTGGGTGTGTCAAAGAAGTCAACATTTTCTAAGGTATATTCTCATAAATGAATAAACAACCTTTCGTCACAGGAAAATTTGATCCCTTCAACACTGTTTGAAAGCTTCCTGAAAAGTCACTGTTTCACTGTTGTTGTTTACAGCAGCAGGGTCCACAGTTTGGTTTACAAACATATTCTAGTCTTATGTTTGATCTATGTTCCTCAAAATAATTTAGTTTTGATTTATGATGATATACCTATTCAATACTAAGAATTACATGTAGAGAGAAGATGTTTTAGTTAACTAACTGCTGGCGTTGCAAATTGTAAATTAAAATCCCCCCCCCCCCCCAGAATCTGCATAGTGCACCTTTTAAAAGGGAGGGGATAGAGCATTTATTTTATTTTCTGAAAATGTCTGACTATATATTTGTGTTGACACAGGAGCTGCAAGCCGAGGAACAGGCCTTCCTTCAGACAGATCCTCCTTCATCTGGACATTGCCTCGGCAGATATCCTCTCCACGCCACAAGAGACATACTTCCAGACTCAGGTAAACTTCTTTCAACCCAGTAAACAGTCCCAACACAAAAGCTTTATCTTTACATGTTTTTATACTTTATTGTAGAAGCAGAAATAGTTTATCATCTGACTGTTATTGTTCACATTAACAGCATCCTACACATATTTTTTTTTTGTGTGCAAACAATTCAAAGAAAATCGAGAGAAAAAATAAAAATAATAATTAGAGAAGATGAATAAAAATTAAAACGAACAAAAATAAAAAAAATAAAATCTAAATTAAAATAATAGTAATGATAACCATAAATAAAACTTAATAAATAATTTTAAAACAGTAAAAAATTAAATAAATAATAATAAAACTTTTATTTATCAACACCAGTGTAGACATTACTGAGAAAAAACAAGATGGAAATGGAACAGCACTTCTTGCTGTTTATGTGTAATCAAGTGGAAAATAATAATCTAGATCCATCATTTCTCAGGTCACGGTCTCCCCTGTCAAATGAATGTGTCTTGATAGAAACCATGTTGTCGACAGCGACCACTATCTCTTAACAGTCACTTTGCTGTCAACCCACGGCAGAGTGTGCAGCTGCCCCGGGGCCTCTCGGGAGCCCACTAATCATACCTGTGCTTTCAATCACAACATAGTATTGTGGCTTCCTTTGGTCTTTGTTCCCTTTCACACGTGAGTGCCGATTCGCGGTCGAAGAGAGAACCTTTTGCGACCTCGAATGCATGAAACAAAACGTGTTGGAGAAGCTCTGTCTGTGTGTATGTATGTGCGTGCGTGGTGCGTGGTGTGTGTGTGTGTGTGTGCGTGCGTGTGTGATTGGGTGGGTGTGTGTTTGGGTGGGGGATGGGGCGTGCCTGTTTTGACTAATATTAAAGACCTTGAACTGCAAGAAAAAACGAAGAGATGAAGGACAGGAGACGGAGAAGAAGTATAATTGTGTGGAAGATATGTGTTTACTCATGTGTGCAGCGCCACAGATCCATTTATAACCCGAGCGTGTATAATAGGGAGACGCACTTGTGCACACAAAATGAATACGATTTAATTTCCTATTTTCCGCAGCAGCCCCTCCGCCTCCTCATCTGTTTATATCTCATGGTGCAAAACCCCAAACCTATTTTACTCCTTCTTCCACTTATCCTTGATCCTTTATTTCTCCCTGTAACCCCCCCACCCCCCACTCCTTTCTTCCCCCATTTTTTTTTTTTGCAACCCTGCCCAGTTTCTCCATAATGGATTTTTTCTTGTGACGTTAGAAAGAAGTATTTTCTGCCAGAGTGTATTGATCGCTTTAATGGGAGGGAGCAGAGAGCAAAGAGAGAGAGGGGGGACTGGAGACAGAGGAGTCCATTAGCTTAATAAGAATGAGCATCTCTCATAGCTCAGACAGAAAGACACACACACACACACACACACACACGCACGCACACATAAACATGTGGTAAACGCAAAATGCATGTACGTGGACACCCACATATTTGACATCCTTTGTCCTTTGATATGACGGGTATCAGATAGCAGCTGTCACGCTCCACTGTGTGTTAGCCAGAAAATGCCCACGCTGCATTTCTAAGTCTGTGCCCATGTTCTGTCAGTTAACGTTCAGTTTCTCTTCACTGCGTATTGATTATCATCTGACAGCTTAATGGATACCAATTAGAAGACACGCACCAACCTCAGTCACTCTGCAAATTAAGAGGTTTTTTCTTTTTTTTTTTTACTAAATCAAGGTGCTGCAGGGAAGTTATCTCTCATTATTATTATCATTTATTGTTAACATATTTACTCAAATGAAGTCAAGTCATATTTTACTATCCCAGTGGATATAATAATGCAGGAATGGCAGCGTTGACTAAAGGTACAAATCTAATCGAATTAAATACAGTATTTAAAAGAAGGCAATTTGATTAAAAAAAATTGTTAAACATTCTAACACCATAAGTTGGATGTAGGTATTTTAGAAGTTGAATTGAAAAAAAATATATGTTTAGATAATGGCCGTTAAAGATGGATGTATATGAGAAATATACAGACGCACCTTAATGTACATTTTTGACCCTTAATTTATACTAGTATGAAAAAAGATATGTTATGGGTTCTAAAAACCTTGAAAAAAAACAATGTTTTTGCATTATTTTAATAGCGGCACATACAAATACAGGACATAATTAGTTGTAATGATGGCAATGATTGAGGTAGCGATAGTATTGGGAGCAGAAGCATTGCTCATAGTACCATGGTGGTAGCCATAATCTGAACTTTTTCTTTTTTTTTTACTTAAGATAAGATAAGAAATAATTACTTTATTTGTTAGTGGAAATTTGTCTTTGGCCTCTCCCATTTAACATAAGTACACTCATTACACGTTGAACAACATAACAATAGAACATACATCACAAACAAGACAGAATCGTGCAAATGACAATAAGCAGCAAATTAGCAATAAAAATAGTATAAAAAAAGCAATAAATATTCATGAATGGCTGTTCTGACGGATGTGTGTTTCCGTGTGTGTGCAGGTGGCGTGGAGGGACGAGGTGCGGCTCCATTTTGAGCAGATGAAGTCAGAGGGAACGTGTATCCACCGGCTGGACGAGGAGCTCATCAAACGACGCAGAGAAGAACTCAGGTCAGTGCAAAGAAGTAAACCTTCAAACACAGATGTGGAGATATTCAAAATAATAGAATTGATAATTAGGTAGGATACAGTGTATGTAATGTATGTATCTTGCGTATTAATAGGATAGGATGGCCTAGACTTGAGGAAGGGGGGGCTGACTAGTAACCATGAGGTTGCTGGTTCGATCCCCGGGCACCGGACAGGCGGGTGTTAATTGTAAAACTATTGCATCTACGGTGCCCACCATCTCTACCCCTTCTTTACAACTGCATGTGTGTGTTAAAGATGTATAGGAGGGCAAAGCCGAAGACATCATTTCGATTACCGTGTGTGACTTACCTTGCATGTGTGCTAATTGACCAATAGAGACTTATCTTAACCTGATCCTCTCCACACAGACACGCGCTGGACATCCGGGAACACTACGAGAGGAAACTAGAGCGAGCCAACAACCTCTACATGGAGCTCAACGTCATCATGCTGCAGCTGGAGATCAAAGAGAAGGAACTCTTCAAGTAAGAAAAAACGTTCAATTACAGTATTCACGATTATTCAGTATTATTATATGACAACATTAAATCAAAGGCCAACGCGCTGTGTATTAAACTAGGGTTGTATTTGCACTAATAGCTCAACACATCAGCATTGTCTCTGTAGTGAAAACTCATCCGTAATGTGAAGGAGTGAATTGCCATGGCCATCAGTCAAACAGGGCCATTACATAGTAACAAAGTGTTCTCTTACGTTGCCATGCTGAGTATCCGTTCACATCCATTTAAGCAGTATTAATGCTTTAATGGATGCTTTGATCAAGTTGCTCTTGAATAGTATAGGAACTCAAAGGCTATGTTAAATATGTCTGCTATTGTAATGTGAACAACCCTTGTTTTCCTAATATTACAATATAAAGCGCTTTGAGTCTTGTGAAAAACCAGGGGAAAAGCGCTATATAAGTAGAGTCCATTTACCATTATTGGCTTGTGTTTAAACTTCAGGAGGGAGCAGTCGCTGGATAAGAAGTACCCGGCTGCTTCAAGCACCACAGCTCCAGACAGTCGGCCTCCTCCAACTCCATGGAGAAGCTCCTGAAGAAACGCAACGTGCCCCAGAAGCTGCCCGCACACAGCAAGAGGTGAGACCATAGATAGTAATTTAAAAGACAGATAGGGTGAGACAGACAGCACCGAGCTATCTGAGCTGGCAGCATTTATATGTGGATGCTTTGATCAAAGTGCTCCTGAATATTATAGGAACTCCAAGGCTATGTTAAATATGTCTTTGTTATTGTCAACGAATCCCAAGAAGACACCAAAACCAACAATAAAATGATAGTACTTACAAGTATTGAAAATGCATACAAAGTGTGATATTGCCAACCACTAAAACCACACCACCAGACGGTAGTTCTAGTTTAAAACTGTGAATCTTTATGACCCATTTCTAAAGACACATCTTCACTAGGAATTAATGGGCAGGATATAATGATCTAGAATCTCTCTAACGATGAATGCCTTTTAAGTATTGAAACGTTTATTCTTTCCCATGGGTGTTTATATTCATTCTCTCCCTGTCCCTTTCCAGGCCGGACTTACTAAAGTCGGAGGTCATCCTGCCCAAACTGGACTCCTCCATGACGCAGGTCACCATCCCAAACAAAGGCTCCACCTCCCCGGGCCGCTCACGGCGAGGGAAGCCCCGCTACAGGAAGGCCGGTAAAGGCAGCAGCGGGGACCTGGCTCAGCTGAAAGCCACTCTGTCCTCTTCGTTAGCGATGGTCAACTCCAGCTGCTCCGTGCCCAGCAGCAAACAGTGTCTGGACCCCAGTGCCGCCATCAGGGGCCTGCAGCACGACCTGCTGCTCAAGAAGATGTACTCCTCCAGCCCGACCTCATCTCCACCACCCTGGAGGCCGAGTGCCGGCGGAAGGAGCAGGCCAGGCCGGGACTGGACCGCGCGGGCAGCCAGAGCGCCTCAGCCGGCCTGGGGGAGAGCAGGGGGAGGGAGGGGGGGAGGAAGGGACCGGTGTGGGGGTCGGGACAGGTGGAACTCCTCCACGCAGCGAAACGCCCAGCGAAGACGCGGCTTCTATCCCGTTCAGCAGCAGCCCAGACTCTCCGTGTGGCAGGGGGGCGGCCGCGGGCAGGCCAGCCGGACTGGGGAACCCTCGAGTGGGACACGAGGGAGAGGACAAGGAGGAGGGCACCGTCATCACACGCTCGCCCAGGAGTCAACGCCTCACCCCCGCAGCGCTGCTCTACAGGGCCGCAGTCACACGCAGTCAGGTGAGAATGGGACTTGGTTCTACAGTGTTGTCTTTAGGGCACAATTAGACACAGCTCTGTCTAGACAAAGCACTGTCTGTCTAATGGGGGTGGCCCAGTTTTCCCCAAATAATTTTTTGATTTTTCAGCCACACACGGGGAGCAAAGATTAATTAGCACTGAGAGGCTTTGGGGAAATCAAACCCTTTTGATTTCATTTGTTGCCAACATAGAGTGGGCCAAACATTTCTCTGCCTTTATTACTGTCTCTGTCTTGACTCAACAAGACTTAAAGGAATATTTCAAACATTTTTATTTTTGGATTGTTGTCTCCCTCTCGGGTTCAAGACAAGAAAATTACTTTAATTTAACGTGCATTTTTGAATAGGAAATGGGCAAAGGTCACTCATTGCTAATTAGCTTAGCTCAAACACTGGTAGTCAATGGGAAGCTTTAGCCTGCTTCTGCCAACAGTTCGTAGATAAGCCTTACAAAATCATTAAACGGTCCACCTGTGTGCTTGTTGGGGCTTATTATTTACCACGTTATCTTGCGCTCTATATTTTTTGCACTTTATGTCACTCTTCTACTCGTTAACACAGAGATTTTAGTTTTGACCTAATCTGCATTTGCAGTTTCCTTCCGGTATTTATTTGATTCTATAATAACATATAGGCCTATAATATAATATAATAACATGTGCATAAAAAAATTGCAGTATAACTTGCTAAATAAACACGTAAAGTCACAACAAGCACATAGGAGCGTTAAGTGAATTTGTATAGCTAAAAATTAAAAACAAGTGTGTCTACACATTCACAAACCAGCATCCTTAGAGGTATATAACAAGAGAAACATGCTGCTGTGCTACAATGATTGCATTTCTCAAATCTATCTCCAATCTGCCGAATATAACCGCCAACACTTCATTAGGTTCAATCCGCTCTTTTTTGAGGTCATGTGACAAATAAAGGGAGCAAACAGAAGCCACTGAGTGCGGTGGAAAGACTACATTCAAGTGGTTAATTATAGACCACTTAATTAGTAGTTAATTACTGCAAGCTCTGCATAGTTGCATAGTTGATTGTGTCAGTATTGGTAGTTTGAACTTCCACGGCCCGTTTAATTTGTGTTCAGTATATTTGTATGTTTCACAAGTAAGATGTGAGGGATAAAAATATGTAAGCGTCAAAAGAAATTGATGATTCAGAGATTCAGTAACCTCAGTACCAAGCACAGTTTGTAGCCAGCTTGTCATCAGTGACATGTCGTAGCATAGGGCTCAGGAATCTTGGCAGGAAAAAGGCTACGGGTAATAAGTGTGCAGTGTGCATCAAACATATTAAACATATATACTGTTGATGTTCTCTGCAGAGACGTGGTGTGTCATCAGAGGAAGAGGAAGGAGAGGTGGACAGCGAAGTGGAGTTGCCCAGGAGACGGTAAGAGTTGCTGAAAATAAACTGTATTCACATTGTTATCACCAATCCAGAATGATATTTAAAAGCCCCCTGACATGACATTTAAAGTGATCTTTATATTCAGCTGCAATGTGGCTGAAGAGACACAAACCAAAAGCATGAACTTGAAAGCTTCAGGCATACTGTATATTTTCATATTTGTTCAAATACATGCCTTTGAGTCTGTCCTTTTTTCAGACCCTATCTCTCTTCTATAAAGAAGGCTACTAAATACAGAAATGCCATTTCAAAGAAACCAAAAATGTGTGTCATAATGGAGCGGCTAAGTGCTTCAATCTTTCAATTTGTGAAACAAGCGTAAACAATTGGCATGAGCAGTCTCCATGGGTCACTTGACAGGAAAATTGTAAGAGACAAAAAATGAAAACACAAAAAAAAAAAGTGTATGAAAAAACCCAATACATTTCTATGAGAAATGTTCAAATTCACAATTTCAAATGCCTCGGACAATCATCTTGTCTAGTGACCCATGGAGACTGCTCATGCCAATGTTCACGCTTGTATCATCAACTGAAAGATTCTGACCAAAATAAGCACTTAGCCGCTCCACTATTAAAGGTGCAGTCTGTAGAATGTATTGTCATTTTTCAGAACAGACTTGGTTGAAATGGGATATAATATTCACAAGTATATTTAATTTTAATTGCTGCCACTTAATCTTCAACACTGTGTAAATGTTTCAATTGTTTTTCTCTTCACCTGTTGTTGTGTATTTGATGTATTTGCGTTGAATATTGTTTATGTATTGTTGTTTTTCCTTTGAATTTGTTTGAACTCAACGTCATTGAAAATGAGGGTCACCCCTCAATTGGTCTCTCGAGGATAAATAAAAGTTAAATGAAAAAATAAATTAAATATTTTAATTAGTGTATCATTCCTTGAAAATCATTTTTTCTTTCTTAGAATAATAGTAGGATACATAGTATATCGTATAAAATAACTCCCATTTTCTCCCCCCTTATAGGCGTCCTGTGAGCATGTCAAAGTGCCAGTCCTTAAACACCTTCAGCTCAGAGAACCTGTCTGTGTCTGACGGTGAGGAGGGGAACACCACGGACCATTCCCACAGCGGGACGCCGGACGTGGTCAGCACCAACACGGACGAGCGGCTGGACGATAAGAGTGACGACCTGCTGTCCCAGAGCAGTGAGATCCCCGCAGACCCCTCTGACCAGGACGGCCTGTCTGAGAAGGAGGCAGCGCTCAGACAAGTCAAGACCCAGCTCGCCAGCAACGACCATAACTATGAGGTAAGGCTGAAGGGAGAGAATTAGGGACTTTAAGCAGCGGTGTTTTAGGGACGGCTACGGTGTCAGGGAAAGATTCCAACGGGCCTCCACTATAACCTAGCAACACTTAGAACGGCTACTTGCTGCAGTTGGTGTAGCGCTCACAACATCAAAACCCTGTTCTGCCGTTGTAAACAGACGGACTACGGCTCTGACTCGCTCTGACTACAGCGATAGGAAGTGATTACATAATTCCAATTCTCAAAATTCTACTCGACCGCCGTAGCCGTCCTCTCAACCGTTCGTTGCTTAAAGTCCCTAATGAAGGCGGGGACGGGGAGAGATGTATATGGGCTGATACACAGAGGCATACGGATATAAAAATTAACTGTAAAGGGTTTTTTGGATCATTTTAAAGGTGCATTATGTAGTTTCAGAGAAGGGGGAGTTGTTGAAATTTACAGAGCCTGCAGTTAGTTTTTCAAAGTGTATTTTCTCTACATGTGATTCTTAGTATTGTATAAATCATCATAGATAAAATAAAATAATATTTTGAGGGACCTGGTACTACCGAACGTACGACTAGAATATGTAAGTAAACCAAATTGTAAACAACAACAGTAAAACAGTAACTTTTCAGGTAGATTTCTTACTTCAAACAGTGTTCCAGTGATCCAATTTTGTGATTTAAGTTTGTTTATTCAGTTATGAGACTATAAAAATGTTCACTTCTCTGACACACCCAAAGTTACGTAGTGCACCTTTAAAGTCCCGATGTAAAGTACCACAGACAAAAACATTGTGTTTCCTCCATAACCAGGGCCTGTACGATGACTCGGACTGTGACAGTGCAGAGCTGGACCATTCAGGCAGCGCAGAACCCAGCCAACCTCCACCCAACTGGTGAACATCTAACTGCAGTTCTAAAGGCCCCTCACTCACTTCTACAGATCTCAGAATACACAGACAGAGTCATTATCAGGGACAGTGCACAGACAGAGGTGGGAAATGGACGCCCAGTCTGTCTCCTCCATCATAAACAGGGAACACACATACCAAGAAGAAGAAAAAAATAAATTCTCATGAGTCTTCTTAAACAAACTTGATATTCCGGAAGACACAAAAGAGAAACTTCCATTCCATTTGAGATACAAGCAGCAGCACATTGGAACAGTGAAACTGAAGCTGAATCTGGGCACTAGCCGAGCCGCTCCTTCTCCTTAGCAAAATGGTCCAAGATCAGTTTTGCAAATACATTTCAAATGACACCTCAGCCACAGACAGACAGAGGCCTCAGCCAAAGAGGCCATCTATCTACTCGACTGTCCGTTACTGTCTCGAGTCACCTTCCAATGTCAATTTGTGTTTTTTTTTTTTTTGTTTTCTTTCATTTAAAAAAAATCTTTGTCATGAAAACGTGTCACGTTATTTCACATATGTCATATGTCAGAGAACTAGATTTCAAAATCCTATCAGGGCTTCTCTTCTATGTTAATGTTTTATGTATTCAACAGTCAGTGGGACAGCCCCTGATGTTGCCGTTTGCACTTAATTTATGAAACATACTTATTTGATCATTTCCATATCCAAAACCATTATGCACTGACTAATTTATTTATTTTACAGTTGATTCATTGTTCTTTAAAAAAAAGAAAGAAAAGTTTACATTTCTCATTTGTGTTTTTAAGTTTTTTTATTTATATTTGTGTCATGGATTTATTATGTTTCCATTTTTTTTTATTCCTGCGTTTTAATATCAGTGTAAATATGTGATGTTGTAAAAAAAAAACTAACAATTATTTTTTGTTTGTTTTTAAATGTGAGATTGTATACGTTAAAGGTGCTGATATTTGTAACTAGGTGGCGCTACTCTGTTTTGAACCTGGAAAAAAAGCTTATGGTGGTAGAATGTACTGTAGCTGCTGTTCATGCCCGAGCATCAAAATACAGATGGAAAAATACATGAACAAAGAAAAAGCAATATGGCTGCTCTGGTCCAGTATGTGTGGACAGTGTCACAGGTTCATTCCGGGCAGACAGGCTTTTTTTTTTTTTTTTTTTTCTTAATTAGTATTGCAGAGTTTACTGTATTAAAACGCAATACCGGTTGGAAAATCCCTTTTTATGAGCTTCTGAGGAGGGTGTGTGTATATAGCATCAGAAAAAGCATGCTCGTGAGAAAAGGTATGGATAGCCTTTTGGTTGATGGTCACTGTTTGTGTGACTCAGATCAAAATGAAATATAACATCCATCCATCCATTTTCCATAGAGGATAAAAAAAAATGCAACAAATGAAATTCTGCAGATGTTCAAAGACGCTTAAAGTTTGAAGGCACGTGGATGACGGGGACACAAAACACCAAAACAGATATTAAGAATAACTGCGGAAAAAAATATGACACGCATGGTTTTTATGCTTTCACTCACTCTGTCCTTTAGTAGCCAGACTTGAGACCACACTATGTTTGCAGTGTGCCAGCACAGACGAAAGGAGATGAGTTAAAAGGTGCTCCGAGGAACTTTCAGTTTGTGTTCATTCTTGCACCCCCTTTGGACAAATCGGTAGTGTTTTTACTACGCCAGCTGTAGTTCCTGGTTGAGCATACCCATGACAAAGGCATTAAGAAAAACTATTTAAAATTACATTCTTTGCTACCATGTCAATCAAAGGAAAAATTTGACTGTTTCAGAAATATTTAAAAGTTCCTTGTAGCAGCTTAAGAGCATTCGGAAAATGTAATGTTCAGGCTCATTTAAGCCAATCTGAATGTAGTGTTGTCTTATTAACACACAGAAAGCAATTGCAGGCTTATAATGTGGCTGAACAGAAGAAAAAATAAATGACCTTTAGCTTACTCACCATGAGGGGAAAAATCCCCTAAAAATGAGACCTGTGTTACACTGCTAGGATGTGTCAATCTAGTAGATGAATGTTGATGGAGCTTTACGAGCCCATAATGTAGTGTTGTAGTCCATTGTTTACAGAAAGGTCACACTGACATTGTCCTCACCAGCTTGAATTTTTGGCCGACAGATTGGTCATTTTTCACTCATGTGTAAGGGCTCCTTCATTACACACAGTATATTACATAAAGCAACGGTTTTGATGTCCTTTGTGTCCCTTGACAAGCCTTCCAATGTGGCTGTTGGTTCGAACTGACCGCACCACAGCGCATTGCAATCTCGTTAAACGTTGATTAATGACCAAAACCGGTCCCACTCAATAAGCTAGACATGGCAGCTTGTTTTAATAATTAAATTTCAAACTTTAAAAACGTGTAGAATATTTAAAAAAATACAGACTGTGGCCCCAAGAATTTAAAGCTAAAAATCCTCTTGCAAGGATAAAGATGTTGCCAAAAAGCAAACCTACTGCCCTCTAGTGTCTCCATTGCAGAGGTACTTGTGTTTCCCCATATGATGCGGATTCTAACAACCCCCTGTATGAACTGATAACGTTTGCTTTTTTTTATACTGCATTATTGTAACTGTACAATAAATATATTTAAGAAACAATTTAAAAATAAAAACCAAACCTGTTAAATCTCAGCTTTGAGTGTTCAATCAATCCATGTACTTTGAGGATGGTGACAAAATTCTCAAAGACAAAGTTGTGGTTTGAGCATTTCACATCTTTATTTCTGTATTTTTTGTGGTCATTCTTTATTTTTTTTAAACAATGTTGTGGCACCCAGGTCTACAGTCTCAAAAACGTGCACAAAAGTATTTTTTTTCTCCTTCCCTGCAAATAAAAAATAAAATAATAAATTCTGTCTCGAGCAAAGCAAAGAGCAGGAAACTAGTGTTATTAATAATTCACAAACCCTTTTTCTTTGTCTAGTTCCAGAGCTCTAATGATTTCATTTTCAGTTATCAGCCTCATCACATTGAATAGACAGTTTCAGTCACTGTGTAGGAGTTAATCCCCCTTTGGTAGTTTAAAAAAAAATAGTTCCTCCATGTTTAAAACAAATATTCCAACATATTTTTTCATTCTCTTTAGTATATATCAGTCTTTACAAAAAAAAAAGCGAGGAGAACCCTCTGCTTCCGATCCCCTAGCCCAAAGCCCCCCAAATACCTCCCCGTCCCAGCAAAATATCAACACATGATCTTGGGACCAGGAGAAAGGGGAGCCAAAAAAAATAGGAATGACATGTATAGGGGTGAGACAGTTGACACGCATCGTCGTAATACACATTTTAAATTATCCGGATAAATCCATTTTTGTGAGTGTTAGAAACATTGGTCGTCATAACCAAATATAAATCAGTGACAGTGCATGTAGCTACGTATTCTCAGTGACACGAGTGTATAATTCATGTAACAAGCACTTTGATTGAAAAGGGTGACAAAAGGAGGGAGAATGCTGTGTATACTTAAAGCAAGTTGAGTATGAACATAGAATGGAGGGGACCAACTTTTGGAACTTGGGTGAGGGAAAATGAGGGAGGGAGGGGGAGGGCGTGTATATAAACACAATAAAACAGTCACTCTATTCTTATTTTTGTAACTTTTTTTTTATTTTTCCATTTTTTGTCTTTTCCTTTTTAAAGAAAGAAAAAAAACTGACTGTACAGAACTAAATCTATATGCCTATTCAGAGTGTTCCAACTCTTCTCCTCTGTGATGGCAATGACAGAAAAAAATAAAAGGGGGATGAGAGCACATAGATCCATTAAAAAAAATTAAAATAAAAAATGTTGTCCAAATAACAAATCATTAAAACCTCCCAGCTCGACTCAAAAGGGGGAATTAAAAACCTAATCGTTGACTTCATTCGACTAAAAACCAAAAAGAAAATAAATAATGAACTCAGCTGACCAAATCAGAGGCGGTGATGATGACATGATTCTCAAAATGAGGAAGAGGCGGCAGTTATAATATATAAACTCTTTTTTAAGTTGGATAGTTGCATTAGACTGCTTTATGGTAGCCGATGATATAAAAAGTGAGATTTAGTGCAGATGCAGTGTCATATCAGTTCGCTGCCAGTCCTGTGGCCTCAGTGGAAAGCCTGGAGAAAACAGACAGGAGACACCAGGCAGGGAGAGAGAGAGAGAATGAGGCATGCAATCAGACAGACCAGATAAATGGCATTTACTTTACACGATCATAAGAATATACATTTACATTAGAATAGTGAAATAAAATCCTATATAATGTGGATATATGAAAACAAAAACTGTATTATCCAGTTCTTAAACTGATACTCAATGGTCTGTGAGTGGAGCCATGTTGAAGAAAAACTTTTATCATTTGAGTTGGAGGACAAGAAAGCCATTGAGCATTTCCCAATATGTCGACCTGTTCCTTCAAAATTAAGCTAAACTTTGATGTTTTGTATTTTTTTTTAAATATGAACCAAAAGTTAAAAGCTAAATTAATTGTGGTTAGGTGCCTTTGATACCTGAGGGCAAAATTTTCATGGAACTGACATTACAATGGCTTCTTACATAAGCAGCAACACAACACACATCATACTTCTTTTCTATTATGAACGCTAGCAATAATCACTTAAAAATTCACTACAAGAAAAACTATCCTCATAAATATGTGACATCTTGAAAGAGAGCCGCTACCTGAGCAGAGCTTAGACAAAAAGAGAGAAAATGCTTCAGTAAATCATTCACTGTCCATGCTAAAAGTTCAAAGTCATTTAAAAAATATAGAATGCACTCAACATGCCCTTTTTCCTTTAAAAGAGAGAGACAGGCCAAATCAAGCTACGGATACTATCTACATTAGAAATATGGCAGCAGCCATCTGCCTGGCTGTGTGTAACATCTTGATTGTGTGCGTTTTGTTTTTCCGTCGCAAAAAAGCGTGGCATGGCAGAATACAAAAGCAAGTGCATGTACAGACAAGTAAGAGAGCATTGTCCGCGGTATATAGTATATAGTAGATGACTTAAGATTCCTTTTTTCTCGTTAGTAAGGGGAGAGCCGCCGCCGTTTAGACTTGGAGCTCAACTCGGGGGCCATTTTGGGCTCATTGGGTATTGGGTGGTGGGCGGGGTTACTGCTGTTGCCGCTGACAACATGGAGGGCCAGTAGGGGAAGGGGCTTGAGACTGAGGAGACTGGACACACAGGCAGGAGAGCTGGGGAGCAGGGGGTCAGTGGAAGAGAGGGGGATGGAAGAGGACAAGGAGGAAGCAGTAGTGGTGCTAGTAGTGGTAGTAGTAGTAGTAGCAGAAGGGCTGGAGGTCTGTTCAGGGTTCAAGGAGGAGGAAGAGGAGGAGGAGGAGGAGGAGGGAGGAGGTTTAGAGGACTCTACACTGTAGAAAGGAGAGACACAAAGGAGAGAGAGAGGGACAACACAGTCGGGATGGGTGTCACAGGGCAGGTTGCTGAGTGAGGGATGGGACGGGTAAGGGGGTGGTGTGTGTGTGTGTGTGGGGGGGGGGGTCGCTTAGGGTTGTGATCACACAACATAAAGACAAAAAGATTCATTAGGAATGGATGCATTGAGCGAAAACATAAAAAAAGGGGGGAATTGATTTTTAAAAATGGAAGAAAAATGATATGAGGGGGGTCAATCAACTCAAATAAAAAATCAAATCTCATAAATAAATAAAATCAAAATAAATCTCTATTGATGGCTCAATGTGGATTAAAGTGAAGGGAGAAGGGAAAACACACATGCAGACTGACAGAGAGTTAGCAACACCAAAGTGATGATTAGAAGAAGCCAAAAGAATACCATTCACCTAAACATTTAGAATTTAAAAACCAATCCCAACTTTAAAAAAAAAGAAAGTCAAAATATCTGTTGGGCCAGTTATTTATCTGAACGACATTAGATACAAAAACTATATTGTTTTATGTTACATGTATTACTACATCTCAAATAACATTTAAAAACTGTCTGAAAGTGAAATCAGAAAGCTAAAGTTTTGATTATTTAAAAAGGAATGGTTCAACATTTAAAATGGTCGCGATTTTCCTCACTCACCGGCTCAGTATAAGGCGACAGAAACCTTCCCTTTAACTGTGTGTGGCTTTTTGATGCCGCTAGGGGCACATAGGTCGCTCATCCGGGTTAGTTTAGCCACAGCAGGCAAATCGCTAAAGATTCAAAATGTGAACTATTCCTTTGAAGCCTGTGAGTGACTGGACCTTACTGGGAGCTTGATATAGAAGTGATTGTCTCACCTGGCGTTGATGAGGTACTCAGCCAGACTGATGCTGGCGGGCGAGCCGGTGATGGTGACCTGCCGGTCGGTCGAGCCGTCCACTGGGTTGGCGATCTTGATCTGGGCGCCCGACATTTGCCTGATCTCATTGATCTTGGCTCCCTGGCGGCCGATGATGCACCCAATGAGCTGCAGTGGAGAGAGAACCAACATCATTAAAAAGGGGCACTATGTCGGGGCGCGACAGTGGATAGGGCGTGTACCATATTGGCTCAGGCCATCGTTGCAGTGGTCGCGTGTTCAAATCTGACCTGTGGACCTTTACTGCAGGTCATCCCCCCCTCTCTCTCTCCCCATTTCAACTCTGTACTATCTAATAAAGCTTGAAAATGCCAACAAATTATATTTTTTTGACAAACATATTCTAAGTCTTAGTTTGGTTCCTGATGCCCCAAAATAATTTAGTTTTGATTCATGATGATATTATAATTATTCAATACTAAGAATTACATGTAATGAAAATATGTTTTGTAAAGTAACTGCCACCTCTACAAATGTAAACAAATCCCCCTCCCCTGAAACTGCATAGTGCACCTTAAAGAGAAGTGATCAGTCTGCTTTAAATGTTAGTCTTCTGATGGGTTTAATCCCAGTCAAACGGAATGGTAAACATGAAGCTACAGATGTTTGTTCAAAAAGTCAAACTAACCTGTACAAGGTAACATGCTTGCTCCTCCAATAAAAAGAAAAGGTCAAACTAAGAGCAAGCCGACATTAGATTAGAGTTAGCAGCTAGATGAAAAGTAAATAGAAACTATAAGTAAACAAACGTAGCCAAGAGTAGGTGTACTTGTGGACCCAAAATAGCCAAAGCTAAAAGTCAGACTGACAAAATGCACTGACCAATGAAAAGAGTAAATTGTGGGGTCTGGGAGTGTAAAAGTGTTTTGAAGATTGTCTAAAGAGACCTGAAACTGAATGTAGAAATGACTTGTCTACTTCTGTAAGACTCCAATTCGCTACTACACATGCCCTAACTTGACTGTTGAACAATTTTTTTTAAACAATTTTTTTAAGCACTTACATCATTTGGAATGGTCATCTCGTGGGAACTGGTTTGAGCATTAGCATCAATCCCTGAAAAACATAAAAAGAAGATTATAAACAATGACTAAATAATATGTTGTAATGTGCATATCAGTCTGCATGCAACACACAGCGTGGAGATCTAGTATCTGTCTATCTATCTGCGATGACATACATTCATTTCACGATGTAAAACAATTAACAAATCTTAAAAATAAACATTCAACTGAACCAATTACAGGATGCATCAGTCAAATGTTTTCTTCAACATATTGTGAAGAATTTTTTTTTACCAAAAAACCATCTTGATAATGTGTCATCGTGTGCAAGAAAAATCTTAATATTGAGAAGAAGAACCGAAAATAGAAATGAGAAAAAAACCTTGCTCTGACAGCCCGTGGGCGTTGTTGTGCTGCATACCAGTGAATCCCTGGTTGCTTTGGGCGATGGGGAAGGGGCTCTGCTGCATGGCCAGCTGGTGGAGCTTGGTGAGCTGTGGAGAGATAGCAGCAGAAGGAGACTGTGAGAGTGAGAGAGAGAGGGGGGGGAGGCGGGGAGAGAAACAGGAAATGGGGAAAAAAAACAACAGGAAGAGGAAACACAAAAACGTCAACAGTCAGTACAGACAGATACACACGGGACGCCCAACAACAACAACAAACAACAACAACAACGGAAAGATCCCACACGTCACTCAGTGCTTTAGTCTAGATTTGGGCTGGGTCCCAATCCCCATACTTTCTGCTATCTAGTGTGGTAGACATTTTTTTTTTGATAGGATGTCCCAATTCTTGTGGTCAGATTTAGTATGCTTAAAAATACCCGGCTGTCTACTACTAGATTTTTTAGTGTTGTTTAAGGCGAGATGTGATGATGAAATAAATAACTAAGTAAAAATATGTCACAATTGTACTACATACTAACTAGATTATTTTTATGCTCAGATGTAGTATAGGAAAAAAGTAAGAGTATGCGATTAGGAACGCAGCCTTCGTCTAATCATTCTTAGCACTATTCTGAGAGTTACTACACAAGGATTTGTTCATATGTTGTTAACGCTCTGATTTATGATATATTTTGTTCTTAAAAAAAACATGCAATAATACAACTGGCAACGTTTCATGATGTAATCTCTCAATTAGAAATGTTACCCTATTATCCTGAAGTGTCTCAGAAACACATATTAAAGTTAAACTGCATAAATGTTTAACAGAATGTCTGATAGGTTCTTCCTTCCTCTGCTGCCTATATTTAGTGACAGGTAAAATTAATGATATAAGGGTCGGGTGTATAACAAATCCAATGCTACTGATGGGACATCTAGAGCTTGTTTAAAAAAAAAGAGAGAGAAGGATTAATTGAGACAAGAACAAGAGACGAGCGAGCGAGCACAGAACAAATTAATAATGAATGGTTAATGCAGAGGGGGAAAAACAAACCACATGTTTATCTGGGACAGACTAATGAGTGAGGAATGTAAAAACAAGAAGGAACACAAAACACACAGAACAACACACACACACACACTTAAAAAGGAAAAACAGAAATTGTGAAGCAGCAGGAACAGATTATTATTCATGGAACACTGGAGAGGTCTGGACAAACACAAACAACAACTGTCAGCTTAATTAAGAACCAACTGACACTCAACTGAAGAACTATTCAAGCATGTAGTCCTAGTAGCGCTGCTCTCTGAATGGTTACACAATATGATAATAGTGGGTCATATTATTATTATTTTAATTAAATGATGGCAGGGTCAGCTGAAAGGGAAGTGTGGGTGGGAGAACATTTTGGAGGAAGACGTGTTAATAATGGGTGGAAGAAGTGATCATGTCAAAATGTCTACTGTACTTACATCGGGCTGTGGAATCGCATGCTGTCCTTGTACAGCATAAGCCTGGGGGAAAAAAAGCTTTTAGTAGGCCTCACATCCAATTTAGATTTTAGTCAGGTAATTAAAAAGAAGAAAACAACTGTATTTAGTGAGATCAAGAGCATGTAATGTTCAGCCAACAAGCCCCAGACAACACTTTAATTCAGACTCAAAATAGTAGGAAATAGACCACAAGACTTCTGAAACGATATATGCCATACACAATTTTTTATTTTTTTTTAAATCCGGGAAACATGGCCCTATAATAGACTGTAATCTTCTAATGGTCATCTGACTACTGAAGCTGAAACCCCAAAACATCCCAAATGAAAGAGATGGGATCCTGTGTCCCTCTATAATGTGGTACGTACCTGTCCGCCTGCGAAGATGACGGGGGAACCTGAAGGTTTGGGTCGGTAGGGGATAGTGACCCCCTTAGGGGGAGACTAAACAGGAGACAAAGAATGGAACGTGTAAGAAACCTAAAGAGTGTTGCAATTATGTTTTAAAACTACAAATGCAGTAGACGACAGCTAGGACAACAAATGATAGAGCTTGTGAGTGTCAGCCAATATGGAGTGTCAATCAGTTTTTTTTTCTTCTTCACATGTAGCCCATGTCAGAATTCACAAAATTCTGAAATGTGAAAATGTGTGAAGTTATTTAAAAATGTTTAAAGGCTTATAAGAATTAAGAATTATTCAGCCAGTAATAATCATGTGTAATGCCCAGTAGGGATTTTACAATATCTGTGAAATACTCCAGCCATGACCTTGTGGCTCAGCTCAAGACTTGCCAGGGTCCAACACTCACACAGCAGTGCAAAACCCAGAGAGATTACATCACTAATTTACAGGTCAACAGCTGTCACTTCACACACTCACCTCGAGCATGACCACACAGATCTGCTTCACACACTCGATTATGGACTGTGGCGTTCCCGCGATGGTGATGGCTCGCTCTGTGGAGTTGGGGAGCATGTCACCTGCCACTTGTACCTGAGCACCGGTTGACTGGAAAACACAAACACAGTCAAATGAGACAAGGATTCACGAGCTGCTGTGTGTCAGAGTTTAATGTTATAAATCCTCCACACGTAGAGGTGGCAGCCAGCTAATGCAGAAGGGATTATAGTCTGGATGGTTCCCTTTTTAGGGAAATTATTTTTTTGGTAATTTTTTTTTAATAAAAAAATAGATTAAGATCATATGTGGTAAAATAGATTAAGATCAAATGTGGTATTGTAAAATCGGAGGATTTATATTTAGCCCAGTCTGGTTTTATTTTTATTTAACCTTAATTTATACTCGAGAGATCAATTGAGGGTGAGTGACCCTCTTTTCAATGATGTTGATCACAGATGTGCACTGCAAAAACAACAATACAAACAATATACAGTGCAAATACACAACAAGCTGATAAAGAGCCAAAACAGTTTAAACATTTAGACAGCAATGTAGAATGGCTGCATTTAAAATGACATGGGTGAAAGTACAACATAGCCTAATTAAAACAGTTACAGGTAGAGTTTCGGTAGATTTAAGATAACGTGATAAATAGTTTAATACATTTTAATTATGTATTATTATTAATGTTTATTTTTTATGTTTGGTAATGCACGTTCTTCCCTATGAGCGTACCTCTCTGATTTCCTTGATCTTGCAGCCACCTTTCCCGATGAGGGAGCCACACTGGCTGGCGGGCACCACGATGCGTAGGGTCACCGGGGGCTTGCTGGTGGCTGTGCCGTTTGTCATTGAGCTGCTTATGTCCTGGGAGAAAATATATGAAGCCAGAAGGTTAATCAGGTTTGAGCTCAGGCTGGTTACTGCTGACCTGAGAACTGCATTAGTCAGGAGAAAGCGTGACCTACTTCTTCCTGCTTTTCAATGATCATGGAGAATGCTTTAAAGATGGCGGTGGTTGGACCGGCCAAAGTGATGATCCTCTCAGGACAGTTGCCCTCAGAGATGTTGATGCGAGCCCCGCTCTAACAAGAGTAGAAGAAGAAATTGGATGAGACATTTTGAAAACACTTCATATAGTAAAATACACACTGCAAATCTGCCTCTGGCAATCTTAGTAATTATAACGTTAGATTCCTGACTAATAAGAAAAGGCCTCACCTCTTCTCTCATCTTCTTCACAGATTCACCTTTCTATTGGCACAGAATCACATTTCAGTCAGACTTATTAAAACAATTAAAAACAGACGGATTATTCATTTAATGATAATTAGAATTCAAAAGCAGCTCACCTTTCCGATAATACTTCCAACTTCCTAAAACAGGAATAAAAAGAGAAAGCAATTTATCATCTTTTCATAAAACCTGTCAGTTTTACTAGTACAGAATTGGACCTGTCAAACCTCTACAGCTAAAGCTTGCCTGGTTTATTATAGGCAATGAAAACCCTCAATCGTTGGCCACTGTGTGATCGTGAAATTCACTCAAGAGCGGCTAATACCTCGATAGCCCTGGGGTTTTGTTTCAGGATGCTACGAGCTAGCAGAGCTTTTGGAGGATATTTTCTTTATTTCGTCAGTTGAACTGGCTACAACGAGGAACTTTTAAATATTTCTGAAAGAGTCTAAATTTCCTTGATGATCATAAATGACATGTAACAGCAAACGAGACCATCAGTGCAAAGAATCCTATTTTTATATAGTTTCTCTTAATGCCTTTGTCAAGGGTACGCTCACCCAGGAACAACAGCTGGCGTGGTAAAAACACTACGCCAATGTCCAAACTGAATATTCCTTGTAGCACTTTTTAAGTTGTGCATAGTGAAAAAGCTGAGGTTTCAAAAGTCAGACTTTGACTCGCTGCTTGTTACCAATTGGCATCTCAGCATTAGAAACCACAGTAACAACAACGGGCCACTGTGGGACTCAAGATGCAATAAGTGTGTGTAGCTGTTGTGAAAGCCAGATGGATTAGTGACAAAAGGCGAATGCAATGCCATGCCTGCTGCTGCTGCTTGAACAGTTTGCCATGTGACGTCTGATGTGGAAATGGCTCTAATATAATTTGATCTTGCAAGCTGCTGTGTGATCCATTCAGAGAGGAATTTCACAGAGAGGGAGATGCTGCCACAATTGAGAAGGTATGAAGTATACGAGGGCTGAAGCATAAGCTCTGCTCGCTGTAAAATAGCCCATAGAGGTTCACAGATTGAACAGTGCTCGGCCAGACCTTTCTACCAACCAGTAAGACCCTTTACAAAATCAGCAATCAGGGACGACAAAAAAAAACTGCAATCAGTGCACCCCTCATCATATCTGAAATAACTGAATGGAGGCAAAGAAGAACATATTTATAGATCGATCTTCATAAAGCTAGTCTTGGAAAGAACACATGAGGCAAACACAAAGCCTCCTATGTAAAAGTGCAACATGCCAAAACACCATTCACCGTTGCTTTGCGACACAGGATCCCCTCAGAGATTCAGCGCCCTTACTCGCATCACATCAAAGCCCCTGCCTTGCCCTTTACACATCAAAAGCATTTCCATAAATATTACGTCAAAGAGCTTTTAGAGCGCCGACACAAGCAGCTGATGGCGGCCGGCCGGTGGGGTGACCTCACCTTGCCGTGCATGAGCAGCCTAATGGTGAGAGTGACATTGAGCCCTCCTTCAATCACACCGGAGTCCATAACTGCAGATGAGACGTTTGTTGAAGAGAACTGAAGGTCTTTGGTCACAGAGATGGATCTAGAGGGGAAAACAACAGGCAAGATATTACACACAGAGGATGATCATGGGTCAACAGTGAATTGCATAGGAGCAGCCTGTTAACAGAAACACTGTCCTACTAAATGGTAAATACTAGATACACTCCCTAGCCCCTTCAGTATCAAGTTAACCCTCATCTTGTATTAATAGTAGACTTTGTGGTGTATAGCATCGAAATATTTTCCTCCGATATATTTTATAATTTTCTAAGAATTGCAGAATCTCAGATTTAGTTTGAGAAAAAACCTCTGGCCGCATCCTACTCTAGCTGCATGGGCCCTTAGTCCCATTTTGCAAAGCTACTGTTTTATTAATTATATGTCAAACTAAACACAACCAGCTTAATCACAAGGGATCCTGTCTCATATTCTGGCAACATGTGTAACGCTGGATGATACATTCACAAATATTATGGTTATACTGGGTTTAAATTGAGACATTTCCCATAATATAAACATGAAAGTGAATCTCTTAAACAATGAAGGTTGAGGTAAATTCGTCTCAAAGGCTTTTGAAAAATGTTGCGTAGTAGGATACTGCGATAAATCATACAACAAAATCTCCCTGTTACGGTGCTAGACAGGTGAATTTACCTGCAAACCTCTTTTCGCAGCTCTGAGCCAAGTTATCTGACTTTAAACAAGCAAATCAGCATCGCAATGCTAAGTGAAAAACAGGACTTGGAGGCTAACGATTATCAGTAGCTGTGAACCAAGTTTATCAACAAATGTGCGACCAGTTTCTCCTTCGTTACCACACTTCAGTGAAAATACATTCACACGTTTGTTTCCTATGCAAATGTGATGTGTAACTGCTCACTTTCGCACATGCAGTTGTAGTTTAAAGTGCGTCTATTTAACTATTAGCGCTTGTTGTAAGTGTGTTAGCCTCTTAGCATGTTGTTCACCGTGCGGGGAAATGAATGAAGCATGGGTGAGCTACAGAGCTAGCCTGTTAGCTTGACAAGTCAACGTTATTAATAGCTGACCAAATATCAGCAGCCTTCACCGCATGGTAGTTAGGTAAATTAATTATCCAAACTCAGTTACAGGAGCCCCAACAGCATACACAAGGTTTTATAAAGCGCCATTAAAACCAAACTTTCCCCTGTGTCTTGCTAAGCTAACTGAGCTAGGTAGCTTGTGTACGGAGAGTGCGTGCTCATCATCACGCGGCCTTGTAGCTAGCTCCTAGGCGCGATTTCTTTCCGCTACTTCAGATCATAACAAAAATAAATATCCATATAAAAGCGCCCAATATCAGTAGAAAACTCACCTGATTTGGTTGCTGGGTGGTGGTCGGGGGGAGGGTTGGGGTTGTTAGGGTAGAAGGGGAGAGGTTCGGGAGGGTAGAGACCCGGGGGAGAGTTTAGAAAGGAGTCGGGGAAGAGGGAAGAGTGATGTGTGTGAGATCGAGCGCTCCAGTCCGCTTACACAAAGACAACACAATTATAACCTCTGAACTTCCACTTACACCCCGGCCGTCCCAAACCCACACACCCCCCTGGTCCCATCCCATCCAGAGAATTCACCCAAAATCTTTAAGTCTATGAAAAAAAGTGATAGTAGAAAACATTTTGTTGGACATTATTAAGCTACAACAGGACAGGTTTAATGAAACGAAATCATTTAAAGAGAAGAGTTAATGCGCACGATAAAAACAACGTTGCATTCGTTTAAAACGGAAGTGTCTCTTGTGGAAAATAACCAAAATAACTGATGGCTCACGCCTTTTTTAATGTGTAAAACATTAACTATAAAAAAAATTGGTCTATAGCTATGTGTAACAATTTTTCTAACGTTTTCACAAACAATCAATAAAATACTGAGGCTATTTATAGGGCAACCGGTGGGCAAGTATACTGCACCTGAGTGTATAACTGCAATTATGAAGGCTACAATTTAAGGATGACTCACACGTCATGTACTCATTACATTCATTTATTGAGCAGGATAAAGTTGAGACCCATTATTAGATAGGCCTAGTATTAACACAAGTGTGTGTGATACAGAGCAGTGAAGAATCATATTCAAAATACAAAAATACAAAAAAGAAAAAAAAACACAACAGGCACTTGACATATGAATCATTCTCCAACAGTAGGTTAATTTTTCTCTTTAAAAAAAACTTTTTTCCCCACAGTTTCACATTATGAACACCATCCACACATTTCTGCACTCCCCCTTTAAAGTATTTCAAATACTTAGTTACAGTAGTGTATTTTTAATATTGTAAAGAACCCTTAACCATGAAGCATTTTACATAAAAACTACAAAAAGAAAAAGAGATTTAAGACAATTATAATACAGTCAAACACTGTCGAGTTGTTTGCTAGAGTCAGCTTAAGCAAGCATGCATATCTAGTATCAACAACCCGTTCAAGACGTAATAAAAACGCTTTTTTTAATGCATTTAAAAAGCGATGTTAATGACTTTAGTGTGTTTAATGTTAATAGTCAGGTTTATAAAGCACTTCTGTGAAAGCCTTGTGTCGTCATGGCAGCCTCAGTCTGAGCTGCTACTGCTGCTGCTGCTGCTGCTGCTGCTGGAGGACTATGAAGGAAAAGAGAGAATATACATGTGTTCATATTGTAATATAGTGTATGGTTTAAAACACATATAACACATGTATACATTCATTAAAGGAGTATTTTAGAAGTGCAAAACTTTTGATTCAGTCTTTAATTGATATGGTGAAAGGTTTGAGAATTACACAATTTCGAAGGCCAATGTTGTCATCACTGAAATGGATTTAGAATTTTCGTTTTCGTTGTGATTCCCTGAATGAAGTGTACATACTTTTACATTAATATTGTCATGTTTTTTTCTGGACAATAACATTTTTTTTTAATTTTTTCAAAGAATTTAAAAAAGAAATAGTGTGTCTAGGATGTTTTGCTAGATGCTAGATGAATTTGGAAGATTCTTCGACACAAGTGGTTAAGTTGTCAAACAAATCAAAGCTTTTTCAGAGTGTTCTGGGCCAAGTGCTATTCAAGCTGAAACAATTAACTGTTGACCAGAGCCCTATATACTGTATATTGATTAATACTTTTTTTTTAATTAATTGACAGTAGTTGCAGAATAATCAATTACTTTCCCAAAGTACCATTTATAATGTAGTGTTTTGTCCATTCATATATAACCATAATGTTCCTTAATAATATAGTTAGTGGTCATCGTTTGTATTGTTGTTTTATCGCATTATAATAAATATTAATAACAATAATCTATATCCCTCTTCCTTGTAAAACCATTGATTCCTAACAGTACTGCGCCTCTTTAGCTGCACTTTGCACTCGTTAACTCAAGATTGTATATTCCTGTTGTTTGGTGAAGGTGTGTGTTTGCAGCATAACTGCAAGTTAGGGCCCGGGGCGAAGGGGCGAAGCCAGGTCCAAGTTTCATCTTTTTATCTAGTATCAGCATTAAGATTCCCACCTACCAACGGGCCATTTAAAACAATAACAGAGGATAAGTATAGGGCCACATTGAGGAAGTTAAATAAAAATAAAGTCGTCATTTTATGATAAAAAGTCATAGCTCGTTACGAAAAATAAGTCATAATATTACGGGAAAAACTTTGTAATTTTTAATTTTAGAAGAAAAAAAATTTCCTTTCCCCTGTCTTAAAATTAGGAATGTGGAGCATTATGGTTATAGGCTTCGTCTTTTGCAAATAAGGAAATACACTTGAGCCAATTTGTGGGTGAAAAGGACACTGCCATTATATTTCTCTCGCCCTGTTTTCTAGGTTAGGCCCACTTGTAATATGTTTTTCTGAATCACAACTTAAGTTTTGTGAATTTGTTCTCGTAGACGTTTGACTTATTATATGATATATTTATTTTTCCTCTAACTAGCCCCTGATACTCCCGTCATATAAAACAACTCTTAACCCGATTTATCTTCCCAGCCAACCTTACCTTGCCGCCGTGTTTGTGGGACTTGTGGCCCTTAGCTTTCTTCATCTTCTTCATCTTCTTGTGGGCTTTCTGTCCCCCTATCCCCATGCCCATTCCCATCCCGCCCATCCCCATTCCCATTCCTGGCATTCCCATTCCTGGCATTCCCATTCCGCCGTGATGATGGTCCCCTTTGTGGTGGCCTTTCTTGTCTTTCTTGTCTTTCTTGTGGCCTTTAGGAGAGTGTGGGAACGCCCCTTTGTGGCCCCCTTTGGGAGAATGTGGGTACGCCCCTGGGTGAACACCGCCAGGAGGCACCCCCGGATACCCGCCCGGAGCCATAGGGTACGGGTGGGCTCCAGGAGGCATCATTCCTGGATGTACATTTGGAGCCATGCCTGGGAACTGGCCGCCTGGGTAGCCCTGGTGTGGAGGTTGGGGATAGGCTCCGGGGGGAAAGCCACCGTGTGGGGGGCCAGCAGGGAACGCAGCAGGGTTGTAGCCAGGAGGGTAGGCAGGGTTTGGGGGTCCCATGGGAGGACCTGATGTACATAAGAGAGAGCACAGAAACACACACAGACACACACACACATTAACCTTCAGAACACCTGTAGGCTTTTATGAAAACAGACCAAAGCCAGAATTATATTTTAGATTCTGGTTATGTATGATGTGATATCTCACCTTGATTTGGCCACATGGTTTAAGGGTCTTTTGATCCGACTAGTCAAACACTTTTGGTCCCACACAGAATCCTGAGGGAACAGTGAGAACGTTAATGCAATGAATACTAATTCAAGTAAAATTACATTGGATGTTAATTGCTATTTATATCAAGGGTGTAACATTGAACACATTGACAATGATCATATACATTTATAACAACTTCCCACCACCATGTTTCACTGTGGGTTTCATAGAATTGCTGAATCATTCTCTCTCTCCTGTCTCTTCCCCACAAACACCCTTCTGTTACTGACATAATACATCTCCTTTTTCCAGTCATCCATTGTGAAACGTGTACAAGTCAAAAAACTTCACTGAAGACTCCAAGGAGAATGGAGAGTGAGAGTCGGTGGCGGAGAAACGGCGGATCCAAGCGACCCCCCGCCGACAGAAGAGGAAGCCGTGAGTAAAATCAGCTGATCGGCTTTATGAATGAATGCGCCGTTGCGTTACAAAGAAACAATTGAACACTGTGGGATGCAAAGTTGTGTACTGTGGATGTGGACTGCAATAATACGGGGATGTCGGAAGGATGTTTAAGGATAAACTAAACGGAAATTAAAGAGATTTGTGATGATGTCTGATGCACCTGAGACCGCAGCTGTGTCTGAGGAGTTGATATCGCGCTTAATTGCTTCGCGCAGAGGCAGATTGGGAGCGTGTACGAGGAAAATAAATGAAATAAAGGCTTTGATGACTGATGTTGGAAATGTTGATAAAGTCAATGACACATTTGAAGCGTTTAAAGGAGCTGTGGATGAATTTGTAAATACTCATAAATCTGTGCAAGAACTCTTGTCGGTGGATGAAAAGGAAACTGATTATTATGACTGGTATGAACCCAGAATGATGAACCTGAATTATTTCGCAAGAGAGGTTGATTTATGGAAAAGAGAAATTGCACAGTCAAGAGTTGGACCACTGGACAGCATATCAAATGTGTCACGCAAATCAAAGTCTTCGTCTTCCATTTCCTCAGTCTCCTCAGAGTTAAAAAGGGCAAAGGCGGATCAGGCTGCTGCAATGGCACGAGCTGCTGCACTGAAAGAAAAGCTCGCTTTGCAACTGGAGGAAACAAAACTGAAATCAAAGATGGAGCAAATGGAGTTGGATGCAGAACTGTTTTTCTGATTTGATTAAATTGGTTGTAGACCTTTATATATGACTACTTTGTTGTACTTTCATAACAAAAACTGTCTTATTATTTCCAGGCAAGCATGAAAATATTAGACATTATCAGTGTCCCAGACATTTGAAATCAAACAGAAATTGATGGTGTCTCAATTCTATATTTTACAAAGAGTTAACCACTTGCTCTAAAACATTTTTTATTTAGCCTATGTTTAATATTGCTCGCTTTTTATTGATGTATTTTACAGATTTTTTTTCTCCTGTCAATTATAGGCTATTGCTATGTCAGCTACTGCATACCTGAATTTCCCCAAGGGGATGAATGTATTTTATCTATCCATCTAAATTGGTTGATTATTATAGTTTGACATGTTTGTGTGAGAATATAGAAACATAGCCTACACTCACAAATGCAGTTTCATTAAACTCAAACCTATTTGTAGTCCTGGAATAAAGCTGACCTTCAACAAAGTGGAGTTTAGTTTTCAAACTTTTAAAACAATACAAAATATATTTAAATCGGAAACTATATCGCCCATATTGTTTTCACACACGTAGGCCTACATAACTTGACGTATAGTAGCCTATAACAGATCATGACGTGCAGGCTATTGCATGACATTTATATTGTTGTCTACAGCCTCAACTTCCACCACTGATTTCTCAACTTTCTTTACAGGTATGATACGAAAGAAATCAAAATAAACAGTCTCTCTTGAATTGTTACGTTGTTTCGTTTCATACATGGCACGGCTCTTATCGCTGTCTCTCTGTCTACGGATATATTTATTAACAAGCTTACCTTGCGACACTTTGCTTGTGTTCCGTCAGAAATTCGTCTTAACCATGAACACATGAAGAAAGTTCGTAACCTTTTTCTGACTTCCGCGTTCAGCTGCACGGAAGCAATAAATAATAGGGAAGCCACGCCCGTCCGCAACGCACGGTGTGGGCTACGCAATGGCAAAAGTCCAGTCAGCTCCGGATGAAAAATTGATCTACGTGTTTCTGTGCTACAAAAGCTATTGAGAATGGAATTGATGTTTAATCCCAACCATTGTAAGGGATATTTTAAAAGGGAGGAGCCAGATACGCACACCTGATATTCATAGGCCAACTCAAGTCACACACAAATCCATTACATCACGGATGAACAGTTCTGAAAACAGAATGTCATACAACACACGGCTTTTGATAGTGCTTCAACACATTTAATTCAAACAAAAACAAAAGATATTAAACAAATAGCAAAAAATACAATAAAGATGTCTGCCTTTTATTTAGATGTGTTACTTCCAGGGTCCAGGGGCCTCATTTATAAAGCTTTGCGTGGGATTCACGTGGAAGCTGGCGTACGGAAGAAATGTAGGATGTACGTGCGAACAAAAATATTCGGATTTATAAAACAGTGCGCACTCACGTCCTACGCCTGTTTCCCTTTATAAATCACAATCCACTCTAAATGTGGCGCAGCCTTTGCGGGCTTCACGTAACGCCCATATTTACCCATACATAGTCATTGACACGCCCGAATTAATATCATTTACTGAGTGCATGAAGGCGGTAGTGGCAATCGCCAAATGAGACGGAAATGGAAAAATAGACTCCACACGCTGTGGATCACTGCGGTCACGCCGAAGTACCCGTTGGAGAAGTGGCGACCAGGGAAAATATAGTTTGGTGACAGTGTGAGGGTAAAGGCGTCAGAGTTCAGCCTGTGGCGATCTCTGTGAACGCTGTGGTCGAAATAAAAAGAAGCGATCCGACATAAAAGTGGACGCAAAAAAGTGCATATCCTCACACAGCAGTGTTTGTGCCACGAGCGGGGGACACTGAGACCCCCCACGAGATACAGATTCGGAGAATTCATCCCGGTGCAGTGACGGGCGGCGGAGGGTTAATAATAAACTTCACAGTCCCTTTCAAAACACAGTTACGACGTGCTTAAACACAAAGAAAAACACATAGATAAAACGGACTAAAAGCCGCGAAAAATTTGCACAGTAGGCTATGTGATGTACAGTAGGCTTATGATTAGTGTGTGGAACTGTGCACTCCTGTCTGCCTGACTGAGGCATCGAGAACAGCGTCAGTGTAAAAGTAATAGGCTGTATTCCACCTCAATAGTATCAGAATGAATCCAATAACATGCAGATAGGTTAGGCTATTCTTTAACAGCCTAACTGCAGAGCTTATTCAAACGTTTTTTTTTGCACTCATATCTCCGTTTGTAGGCTATTTAAGATCCTAATTCGTTTAGTTTTTGTTGGTATCACTCCATGGAACAATCCTTGGAGGCATTGCTTTTATTAGTTGTAAGAATGGCTTCATCCGTTTTGCAAAGGAACTCCCTAGGCTATATGATAGACCTACATGGCTTATAATAGACCTATATCTGGATTCATTTTACACAAACACATTCGTTCTCGCACTTCATACATGTGCCGACGGAGTCGCCGTTTCTCCTTTCTCCACTTTCTGTGCGTACGCATGGGTCAGAGCTTGCGTGGAGGACCGCACTCTTCCCGTCAAGTTTGGTTTTTATAAATCCCAATATTTGCTTAGAAATTGGCGTGCGCCCTCTTCTGGGCGTACGCAAGCTTTATAAATGAGGCCCCTGGACAGGTAACCTACTTACAGTCAGTAGACAATCACAGCAGGTGTTACTAATGACCTTAAACGACTAACTTGTGTTAGATAAGTGAATGTTGTGTAAGGTCTATTCTCATAGCTGAATAAAGAAACTTTCCTCATAGGAAAATTGGATCCCTGGAAAAGTGTTCGAAGTTAGAAAGCTTCCTGAAAAGTTACCGTTTCACTGTTGTCGTTGTTTACAACAGCAGGACCTACAGTTTGGTTTATAAACATGTATAGTCTGAAATTTGGCTCCAGGTTTTTATTATATAATTATTCAATACTAAGAAAAACATGTAGAGAAAATATGTTTTGTAAACTAATTGCAAAGTCTTCAAATGTAAACAAATCCCCCTCTCCTGAAACGGTTTAACGATGGCTACATTTTGTTCCAAGTGTGACGCATTATGCACAACAATGGGACCCTGAAACTGAAGTAGCTAAATGGAATGCAGCCCCCATACATTATAATTTACACCTGCACCTATTCTATTGTGACGTGACAAAATGTTTCCAGTGAGAAGGGCGTGTTCTCCACCTTTTCTCACTGGTATGTCACAAAGCCAGAAAGTATGACCTGAGATTGTTCCACTATGATAAGTCAAAATGCCCGCTGTAAAAAGGGCCAACAGTGTTATATTTTAACAACCCCAACATCTAAATATCAACGTCACAAAAATGAACAAGCAATTCAAAACACAAAAACAGACCGCTGAGATTGAAGGAATAACATTAATTAACCATACTTCATATTAAACCATTATGGACACAGTTTTCAGTTTTTCTGTAATACACCTGAATTACATTTCAATACACCAGCAGTAAGTATCTAATAGAGAGAAAGAGTAAAAGAAACATTGTTCAAGTTAAAGGGCCACGTATATAGTGTAGTTCAAACTTATTACGATATATTGAAAAACTAAACATTGGTTACACAAACAGAACTAGTGCAAATGCTTGATATTCCACTGCCATTGGTGTAAGAGTGTGTTGTGTGTGTGTGTGTGTGTGTGTGTGTGTGTGTGTGTGTGTGTGTGTGTGTGTGTGTGTGTGTGTGTGTGTGTGTGTGTGTGTGTGTGTGTGTCGTGCGTGCGTGTGTGTGTGTGTGTGTGTGTGAGTGAGTGAGTGAGTGAGTGAGTGAGTGAGTGAGTGAGTGAGTGAGTGAGTGAGTGAGTGAGTGAGTGAGTGAGTGAGTGAGTGAGTGAGTGAGTGAGTGTGTGTGTGTGTGTGTGTGTTGTGTGTGTGTGTGTGTGTGTGTGTGTGTGTGTGTGTGAATGTGGTAAGAAATGTAAAGCGCTTTGGAGCTGAGAAAATCGTCTAAAAAAAGCGCTATATAAGTCAATTCCATTTACCATTTGATATGTAGACAGTAGATTACAGCAAGTCAACCAAAAAACAAACACACAAAGTCATATAGTCATGTTTTTTTTTGTAGGGTAACAAGCCTGAAGAGAGGCTAGTCTGTCCACAACACACTGAGCGGTCAGTCGAGCGTCGGGTTCTGAGTCCCACAAATCTGTCAGGATCTCCTGCAGAGCTGACCCTGAGAGGGAGGGGACAATGTGGTCAAAATGTCAACACATTGACAAACTCAAATCATTTGCTATCATCATCATCGTTTGTATGTAATTTTGTGATTGTATTTTTTGTCTAATGTATTTTGTATCTCCTAGCACTCCCCCTTTCACTCAATGGCTGTTGTCACTTGTCAGGCCGCTATATAGCCTAAATAAGAACTAGCCGTGCGTTCCTTGTGAAGTCACTTCAGGTGTGCACTGGATTGTGTGTCAGATTCGCTCAAATAGCATGCTGATTTCAACACTAAAAATCTTGGCCTAGGATGTAGTGGATGACGTCAGTATTTTTAATTGTACTAAATCTTACCGAAAGAATTATGACATCCTTAATCTTTTTCTGCAATACTAAATAGCAGAAAGTATATGGGCATAGGAACACAGCCATGTTCTTTAAATGAAGGTGAAATTGAAAAAAAATGCTATTTAGCCAATACAGAAACAGTTTTATGTTAAAGTCAGCAGCACATGAGTAGCTGTAATACCTGTGGTAGCAGTTCCCAGTGTTCAGGTATGGCTGGTCTTTCTTCCAGCTGAAACACGTGCATGACGAGTCTCTCCAGTGACAACTCGGCTCCCAGCTCTGACTCATACGGCAACAGATGCTGTGGAGCCACACCGCCTGCAGAGGGCGACATTTCTATCAACTTCAACATCCATCCATCCATCCATCCATCCATCCATCCATCCATCCATCCATCCATCCTTCCATCCACCTTTCCTCGGTCTCTCTCCCTGAGATTTCTTACATTTTTTACTAATTTAAATTACAGGAAAAAATTTACTTTTCATTGATATTCTAATTTTCCGAGATGCACCTGTATATATTTAATAATATTTAATAATTCATTCATGACACATATCATACTTATTCATCTTTCGTTAATCTTACAAATCCCAGTTCACGATTCAATAGACAAGTATCTATCTATCGTATCGTCTCATAATCAGGTGTAGATGGATAGAATATAGTATTAAAAGGAAATTTACCTTCAAATAAATCGTAGCAGCGCATCCAGACCTCCCAGAGCAGCAGCCCCAGAGCGTAGACGTCGGCCTGCATCAGACTCCAGGAGTTCCTGAGGTTGATGGAGCCTTCCAGGACCTCCGGGGACATGTAGCGCAACGTACCCAGCTGAGAGTGGCCCTGAGAGGGAGAGAAGAAACATTAGATTTGGGTGTTTTGAATGTATTCAATATCACCACTGTTTTTACTTTTTATTATTCAAGGGGAATTTTAACAACTACAAAAGCAGCCACATTACAGAATGAGCAGAGTCTTTTTTAGATGAGGTGATGAAAGCTTGCCTTTTTATCGATTTCACTTAAAAGGTGCTCCGAGGAACTTTCAGTTTGTGTTCATTTCTCACTTTGGTCAAAAGCAGTAGTGTTTTTACCACGCTACTAGCTGTAGTTCTTTGGCCAGCATACGGTTAATGACAAAAGAATTAAGAAAAACTATATACAAAAAAAGCATTCTTTGCACTGATGGTCTCGTTTGCTGTTACATGTAATTTATGATCGTCAGAGGAAAAATTTGACAGTTTCAGACATATATCAATGTTCCTCGTAGCACCTTTAACTGGAAATTTAAAAAGTGTTAGTATTTCTGGACCTGGATCTTACCCCTATCTGTGACGTGTGAGTCTGAACTGAACTAGAGTGCAGGATGGTGGAGCAGCCAAAGTCACACAGGGCACATGTCCCATCTGCTCTCACCAGCACGTTGGAGCTGCTCAGGTCTCGGTGGGCCACGGGGGGTTTACGCACATCTGCCAAAGAATAAGAAAAAGCACATTTATAATAAGAAAATATAAATCAGAATCCTAACTTTTCTGTTTCCTTTGAACCTGTCATTTTTATTTTATTTAAAATGTTTAAATGTTTTATTTCTCATTCGATTTTCTAACGTGTATTCTATACTTGATGTACTTTAATCTTGCTTTCTACATTGATAGGCTTTAATCTGGACACACAGCACAGACACAAACAACACACACGCACACCACAGCACACACACACACACACACACACACACACACACACACACACACAACACAACACACACACACACACACACACACACGCACTAGCCATTACCTTGTCTGTACAGGTCAGAGTGTAGAAAGGAAAGTCCCTGTGATAATGACTGGCACAACCTCAGAGACTGCATCCAGCTGGTGGTGTGTTTACACAGATAGGAGTGGAGAGAACCCTGGAATCAATGGGACACACGTTATTTATGTCTAGGAACGTCTGCATTAAAGAGCTCAGAGTGTTTGGACACATTGGCTTCAGGTAAACATGTATCCCATGGTCTCAACCTCGTGTCTCTGGCAGATCAGGACTATACAACTCACAGCTCACAACAGAAAAGGTTATTAAAGGTGCAGTATGTAACTTTGGGTGTGTCAGATTTATTCTCATAACTGGCCCTTGGTTTAGCATACAAACATATTCTACTAATACATTTGGTCTGTAGTGCCTCCAATAATTAAGCTTTGATGGAATTATTCAATACTAAGAATAACATGTAGAGAAAATATGAACACAACCAATTGAATCTGAAACAAATGAAAATAGTTATAATCAGTCTGGAATATTGGATATTTGGTAAAGTGTATAACTTTATACTTTAGCCTAAAACAAGCAACTTACATTCAGATGTTCTAAGCTTAAGAGTAAAAAATATTTCAGTGTTTTAAACTATCTACGAAGAACTTACAGTTTTGGTTGATTCTAATCGGCACCTTTGGATTGGCTTCACTACAGTATGTAATATAGTAAAAAGGAGAAAGCATCCTATTTGAAATGCAGGGTATATATTCCTTGACAGACTATAGTTGCGACTCACATATTCAGCAAATTCCAGGACAATCAAACTGCTCCCATCCGGATTCCTCTCTGTTCCATGGAAGTGGAGCATGCCACCCTGCCTCATCAGTGGCAGCTCATAGACTTCCTTCTCTGCAGTGAATGGACGACTGCAGCCCGGAGGGAAAACCTTCACTGCCACCGTGGAGCCCAGGTATTTCCCCTGCCAAACTGCTGCAAAATTCCCACGGCCCACAATCTGTAAACAGGATCAGAAATACTTAATTGATCCCTGGGGGAGGAGGGGGGGGGGGGTTTGGTTTGTTACAGTTGCTTCAATTAAGAATAAAAACACACGCAAAATAAATAGGTTTAAAGAATATGTGCGACAACTGCAAGGAATACTTCACCAATACGGAACTAGTGTTTTATCATTATAGAGCTGCAACGATTAATCGATGATTAAAATAATCGCCAACTATTTTGATAATCGACTAATCGTTTCGAGTAATTTTTTAATAAAAAATGTCCAAATTCTCTGATTTCAGCTTCTCAAATGTGAACATTTTCTGGTTTCTTTAATCCTATTATGACAGTAAACTGAAATATCTATGTGTTTTGGACATAACAATACATTTGAGGACGTTAACATGGGTTTTGGAAAAATTTCAACATTTTTCACCATTTTCTGACATTTTACGGACCAAAACACTAATCGATTAATAATCGATTAATCGAGAAAATAATCGTCAGATTAATCGATTATCAAAATAATCGTTAGTTGCAGCCCTGCATTATAAAATCGCTATTATAATACACTGAATGAGGTTTTTCTTCCCTCAGTCTTTCCTCAGTCTTCCCTTGGCCAGCTGTCCTCTTAATCCTAACCCTACATTTTTACTAGTGTGATGTCACACTACTAAAATGTAGGGTTAGACAGTGAGACCATAAACTCTTTCTGCCTTTTCTCAGGCTAGGATTAACCGATTTCAAAATGTTTGCACATTTATACTACATAGGATCTCAGAGTTCAATACACCTCATATTCCCACGGTGAAGTAGGTCTTAAACAAACAAAACAAATCTAAAATAATGTAATAGTTAAAAAAGGTGAATAAGTAAGGATGAACATCATTATACAACATGTACACAATGTAAGTACTGGACATAACTGGAGTATAGTAATATGTATAAATATGAACGTCAGAAAGTGTTATTTAAATATGGCATCATATCAATAATACCAACAATTAGTAAAATGTACAGTTCAATTATTGCACTGAAAATATTGCACATGAAAGTAGATTATAAATGGCAAGAAACATACAGGTACAATAACAGCACATGGGACGATCAGGGGAGGGCAATTTGTTTACTTTTGCAGAGCTGCAGTTAGTTTACAAAACATATTTTCTTGTATGTAATTCTAAGAAATTTAAATAACTCTATCATCATAAATCAAAATAAAATTATTTTGAGGCTCCTGGAACCAAAGTAAGCTAGATATGTTTGTAACCAAATGCGGGCCCTGCTGCTGTAAAAACAACAACAGTGAAACAGTAACTTTTCAGAAAGCTTTCTAACTTCAAAACTGTGTTCCAGGGATCCAATTTTCCCACGAGGAAAGTTTGTTTATTATGTTATGAGAATAAAAACAAGAAAACATTTACACCTTTATGGCTCACCCAAAGTTACATAGTGCACCTTTAAATACATTTGGTAGCACTAGCTGGGCTTACCTGCTGTAGTTCGATGTTAGAAGGGTCAATCTCAGCGGTTTTTGTTGTTTTGCGACTGCAGCTGTAATCATCAGAGGAAGGTGGATTCTCCAGCAGAGGACAGAAATCTAATTGAAGAGTAACAAACAAACGACAGACGTCAAAGGGAGTGTTTGGTGGCCAGATAAACGCCAAGGTCTCTCCGGTCCAGAAAGAATGAAACACTTCCAAGGTCAAACAAAAGACATCATGGGAAACCGGCTTGAATTTAGAACATGTGGAAACATGGCAGGAATAATGGGTTTCCCCTAATCCCGAGAATTTGGGCATCACATACTGCATACTGCGTGTCCTGATTTGATTAGCTTCAATGTTTTTCTAGTTGAAGTACCTTCAAAAATTAGTTTTCTGAGTTTGGTTTGCAGCGCCATATCTTAGTAAAGTCACTGATTTTTATCCCTCTTTCCAAAATGTTGTCTTTTGGCATCCAGCATTATGAGCATAATATATTTGTTTTTGCTCTGAAGTGATTCTTTCACCTCTTTGTGTGCGCGCACATGTTGAGTGAGTGTTGGCCTATATTTTTCACAAAGTGCTGCGCAGACGCTCGCAAATGATTATTACGGAATCAATGAAAAAAAGATATATATATTATTTAATTTTTTTTAAGTCAGGCTGCTGTTGGCCTGGCGGGGGGGGCCTTTTATTTTACAAAAGTTTTTTTTTTTACACTTAGTAAAATGTTGTTTCTGAAAGTTCTGGAAAAAAATCTGATTTTTTACAAATGCACAGTTTTTTCCTTAATTATTGATTTTCAAGAATATTTTTCATTAAAGTTCTGAAGATTTTAAAGGAAAATAAAAATATATTTTTCAAAAGAGCTGTCTTAAAGTGTGTTTTTGTGCTTAAGCGTTATTACCTGTTTAATAAAAGATTTATTAACCTTAATAAGCATTGTTCCTAGAGCATAGTTAACTGCTAATAATTGATTATTAAAGATGTGTTTACCTTCATAAAGCAACAAACAATGCTTAGTAAAGTTTTAACAATGACATAATAGGCAAGTTAGTAAGACTCAATAAATAGGTTTGTAATGCTTTTATTAACAGCTATCAGAAACTCATAATACTTTTATTAATGCTATTAAGCAATCAATAAATTAGTTAGGAAGTTTCTTATAAGTGCTTATAAAAGTCTTATCACACTGTCAACGTGTTTATTATGTTATTATTAACACTTATATATAGTCTTAACACAAATTAATGTTAATAAGCATCTAATAAGGTCCTTATTACCTATTAACTAAGGCTTACTACAAGAACCTTAGTATAAAGCGTTACCGGGAGGATTTCTTTTAATAAGGTCTGTTATCTAATCTCCTCTCGCTTGGCCCAACACCTGCAGACACCTACTTTCACTGTTGTCCGATGAAGTAGAAAGGCAAATTTAAAAAAATGGCAAAAATACAAATATTTGACTCGAAAAAAAGGTCTTTGTCATGTTGAAAACAAAAAGAAGAGCTTACTTGTCTTTCCAGACAGTCTCCATTTGGTAACAACAATCACGAGGGACAGGAGAAGCAAAATTCCTACCGGAATGATCACTGTCAGTCCTACAATTTTACCTAAAGAGGAAGACAAAAAAGAGTATGTAAATGCAATCTGTGAGTGAATGAGTAACACCACCTTTAGAGTATTATTTAAAATCTGGCATTTTCGTGTGATTGTAGCGTTGTTTCTTCTAAAAAGGGGAGTCGAGATGTCCTTGATGGAAGTGCAGGTCTAAATCTTTAATGAAAAGATTAAATACCTCACACTTATGAGACACTTAGAATATCATTTTGTGGGGGCGCTCCGGTGGCGTAGTGGATAAGCGCATACCATATTGGCTTTGGCCTTCATTGCAGTGGTCACGGGTTGAAATCCCACCCGTGGACCTTTACTGCACGTTATCCCTCTCTCTCTCTGTCTCCCCATTTCAACTCTATCAAATAAAGCTTGAAAATGCCCAAAAATAATCTTTAGAAAAAAAAGAATATCATCTTGTCACTGTGTTGTTTGCGAGTGATATTCAATGATCGGTTAGCAATCTTCTTCTTATCATACCTACAGAATCGGAAGGAGAGAAAGAGATTTGAGGCTCTTCCGACTCTCTGGTCCAAGTGATGTTGCTGTTGCACATGTCCGTGTTGCAAACACATTTAATCACGAAATCGTTGAACTGCGGCTGTGCCTTGCATGTTGAATCTGGGCAAGACTTCTCAACAATATCACAAGCTGCAACAGAAAAATCAGTAACACAATGTAAAAGTTATTAAAGATATGAGAATCTAAAAAGGGCCTGTTAAACCAGCTTTGTTTAGTGGGACTGAAACTAAACCCTGGAGCATTTGAGCCCTCGGTGCGGGTTTTTTGGGATGGTTTGAACGCAGTCCCAAACTCTGGTGCGCACTAAACAACCGGACTCTGCTCTGCTCGAAAGAGGTGTTCTCGGGCCGCTTGAAAGTGAACTCTGGAGCGGATCATCTTCTGGTTTGAACCCAATCCGCACTGTTCACAGGAAGCCTAGTATTTATGCATTTTGTTGCTGTCTTTTTGCATTACGTTGTTCATTAAATGCACCTGTTATTAAGCTAACACGCTCTCAACTGGTGCGCACCAAGCAGGCAAACCATTAGGTGTGAACACAACCGTAACATGCCTTCGGACACACTTATTACAATTACAAAATATAAATCACAGCATGGTAGTCTGTTGCAATTTCAGTCAGGAGAAAATGACAATGGTAGAGTTTGAGGCTTGAATTTAATTAGATTTTAAAAATGCAACAATGTTTAGACCTATGAGTCTCATTAAAACTATTACAAGTTAATGACTTCAGACCATGCAGAGAGCAGTCCACAGGTTCTGGATATATATATTCACCGTTCTGAAGGTTTCTTACCCAGAGTGTCCACCTGAGCTGGGCTTGGATGACCTGATGGTAGCCCACACAGCAGAGGGTGTTCTCACAGAGCTGCACCGACCCGCTCACGTTGCCGGCAGATGTGAATTTGTAGCTCAGCGGAGTAACCTGGAATGCACATCGTCTCTTCTGAGGAAAGGACTGGCTGGAGACAGCAGCTGTGGATGTTGTTAAGTTGGAGGAAAGATTACATTCTCTCTCTCTCTGGCTATAGCAGTAGAAGCTTGTGATCTAGGCCTTATGGTGACTATATCATTTTAGAATGCTAAAAACTTAAAAGGTGCACATGTAAATGTGTTGTATTTGAAATGAAATAGAGAGACGTGACTTTGCAGTGATTTTCTATAAGAATTTTAAAATTGTGAAATCTCTTTTTTTGCATTTTCATAATTAGAATAATGGTTTGGTTTTACAAATCAAATGTTTAGCCTCGCTAGGATTATCTAGACCAAATTTGAGTAGTCTAGGTGTAGTGGTGTACAATCAGGACTAAAACAGTGAAATCTTCCATTATAGCAATAGAATAACAGTTACACAAATGTGAAACAGTGTCATTAAAAGAGTGTTAAGACTCATTAGAATATGTAGTCCAAATAGAGGCGCATAAAAGGATCGTCCGTTGAACATTGATAATACATTTTGTATTACTTGCCATAATGGAAGCTCTGAATAGGAAGATAATTGAGTGTAATATTGATTCATTTATTAAACTATGCAACAATGGTAATAGGCACAAAAAACTACAATACTACAAGGACTACAGTAGCCCTGCATACAGCCTCCATAATCCAGCTTGTACAATGGGTTGGTGGTACTAATTAAAGGGTTGTATTGAGTATGCAGCAGTTACACATTAAAAAGGCACATGCAACTATAGGAATCGACAATCAAATGTAATCAATTAAAAGTTCAGGGAGCAGACAGAAAGAAACAGATACATACGCAGCTAGAGCGCCTCAAAGCCTCTAAAGTTGCTTATGTATGTGTAAAAAATACTTTTTTGTTTGACTCATTTATATATGCTATAGAAAACTCACCCACAGCCAAAATCAGCCGCCAGTGATGGAGCTTCATGGTCACTGTGAGCACAATGGAAGACCTATACGCGTGTTCTGTTCTCCTGGGAATGTGAGAGGAGTTTCCCACGTTTCCCGGCATCACTCCCACTGCCACACACACCACACAACACACACACACACACACACACACACACACACACACCACACACACACACACACACACACACACACACACACACACAACACAACACACACACACACACACACACACACCACACCTGCCTGCTGCACACAGCTGGGCACAGATTGGAACCTCCAGGACCTCATAAAGCAAAATGTTATCAAAAAACAAACATGCATCTTTGTATATCATCGATAGACAGACAATGGCTACAATCTGGTGTTAACAAAAGGATATGTCCTCTAAGCTTGACTTATAACATTGTTCTCTGTGTGCAGCTGGCTGAGACGAGGGCGCAGTGACCGTCTACAAATGCCAAACTACAAACAATAAACATTCACTATCTTCACTTTACCGTGTAGGGGAGAACGGGGTATTCGAGACACTTTTTACATTTGCTCCCCTCTAAGTGAGCTAAAATGATTTATCACTAAAATGTACACATTTCCCATTAATTCAGGATGTGTCTAGAAATGGGCATTAGCAGAATTTTTTCAAGACAAAGGGCAGTGAAAATATGATTGTTTAAAAAAAAAGTTGTCATGTGTCTCACTTTTTACACTCTGAAACTACCAAACAATACAAATGATAACATAATCCTGACAGCTAGCTTGAAAAACAAATATTACAAAAATAATGTCGGACTAGTAACAGAATCATGGGGTTTGGTCAATTAAGCAAAAAGAAAATCTAAACACTTGAAATTAACTCTGATCAAATACAACATATAATTCATATTCAATAATTAACATTCAACTGACAGATATAACCAGTTAGTTTAAAACACAGTCTGGGGGTCAGAACACAGGACTCTTAGAGCCAGCTAGTGTCTGGGGGTCAGAGCAAAGGACAATCAGAACCAGAACAGTCTGGGACTCAGAACAGGACTAGACCCAGCTGTCATTGTCCATCTTTTGAGTCTTTTTTTTCTGCATTTGCTTTATTGGGATCATTCATTGAATAAAGATATACGAGGCCGTTTCCCATGATGTCTTTTGTTTGACCTTGGAAGTGTTTCATTCTTTCTGGACCAGAGAGACCTTGGCGTTTATCTGGCCACCAAACACTCCCTTTGACGTCTGTCGTTTGTTTGTTACTCTTCAATCAGATTTCTGTCCTCTGCTGGAGAATCCACCTTCATCTGATGATTACAGCTGCAGTCGCCAAACAACAAAAACCCCTGAGATTGACCCTTCTATCATCGAACTACAGCAGGTAAGCCCAGCAGCTACCAAATGTAATTTTAAAGGTGCACTATGTAACTTTGGGTGAGTCATAAAGGTGAAGAATTTTTCTTGTGTTTATTCTCATAACATAATAAACAAACTTTCCTCGTGGGAAAATTGGATCCCTGGAACACAGTTTTGAAGTTAGAAAGCTTCCTGAAAAGTCACTGTTGTTGTTGTTGTTGTTGTTGTTGTTGTTGCTGTTAACAGCAGTTTGTTTTACAAAAATATTTTAGTCTTACATTTGGTTCCAGGAGCCTCAAAATAGTTTGATTTTGATTTATGATGATAGTAAATTCTTAGAATTACATATAGAAAATAATCCTTACAAAAACAATAGGTTTCCCTGCCCAGCAGGGCTTGGGAAGCGCGTAGCTCTGCAAAACGTGGTCCCAGCTCCTGCTCGGGCTTGGCCCCCTAAAAATATGTTTTGTAAACTAACTGCAGGCTCTGCAAATGTAACCAAATTGCCCTCCCCTCAAACATAGTGCACATTTAAACTGGTCAGCAGCAGTGTGCTAAATATTGGTAAATCATTTAATTACTGTATTAGGTGATGTACAGTATATGGTCATATGTGCTGTTATTGTACCTGTATGTTCATGCCATTTATAATCTACTTTCATGTGCAATAATTGAATAATTGAACTTTACACGTCACTAATTATTACAGTGCTGTTTTAGTATTATTGATATGATGCTATATTTAAATAAGACTTTCTGATGTCATTATTTATACATATTGCCATACTCCAGTTATGTCCAGTACTTACATTGTGTACATGTTGTATAATGATATTCATCCTTACTTATTCACTTTTTTTACTTATTATATTATATGTAGATTTAATAATAATTTACAACTGGTTTATTGTTTGATCATGCTGCCTTTGTTTTACTCTACGTAGCCTATATATATTGACTCATTATATTGCTGCTCTGTACTCTATTGTATTCTGCATTTTTACTCTTTTAATTATCAGTTTTTTATCAGTATTTGATCTTGTTTCTGTTTTGTTTAGTTTATTTTGTTGTTTTTAAAAGCCTCCTGTGGACAGGTGTTGTAAACTAGCATTTATGCTAACACACTGTAAACAATGCATCTGGTTCGTCCAATGACATTGTCATGTCCATGTCCAAATAAAATCTACTATACTATTTATTTTAGTTTGTTAAACCTTGCAGTTGTTGCACATATTCTTTAAACCTATTTCTTTTGCGTGTGTTTTTATTCTTAATTGAAGCAACTGTAACAAACCAAACTGATTGTCCTGGAATTTGCTGAATATGTGAGTCGCAACTATAGTCTGTCAAGGAAACATACCATGCATTTCAAATAAGATGCTTTCTCCTTTTTACTATACCACATAGTTACATGTGCACCTTAAATAACGTGTGTCCCATTGATTCCAGGGTTCTCTCCACTCCTATCTGTGTAAACACACCACCAGCTGGATGCAGTCTCTGAGGTTGTGCCAGTCACTATCACAGGGACTTTCCTTTCTACAATCTGACCTGTACAGACAAGGTAATGGCTAGTGTGTGTGTGTGTGTGTGTGTGTGTGTGTGTGTGTGTGTGTGTGTGTGTGTGTGTGTGTTGTGTGTGTGTGTGTGTGTGTGCATGTGTCTGTGTGTCCAGATTAAAGCCTTTCAATTTAGAAAGCATGCCTTTTATATCATGTGGAGATTTATAGCAATTATCTAATATAATGTAATACTTTAAGGTGAGAAAATGAGTCTGCATACAAACATCTGATCCGTTACAGCGATTCATAATTATATGAACAAAGCTTGACAGTTTAACATTGTAGGGAACGACATTTGACCCCTGTACTGTGTTTACTGTTACGGGGGCGCATCCCCCCGCGTTTCAATTAAAATTGAAAAAAAATATATATATATAGCCTATAGGCTATAATAGGCCTATATATATATTTTTTTTGGCGTCTAGTCTAAATAAACCAGATTAAAACCCATCAAAACTGAATGAACGAACATTTTAGTACGGTTTTAATATGTTAGCAACATAGCTAATATGAAGCAACATCCTGAAGTGCAAGAGCTATCCTGTTCACAACTTCTTTCAATCGGAAAAAAAAAATCGCCCAAAAAATAAAATAAAATACACGCCCCATATGTGGACATACGGAGAATTGTTAGGAACACATAAAGACACTTCAAATTGATTATGTTACATATCTATGATAAACATCAGCTCTAGCGTCGCAGACTGGCGCATCCAGATGTAAACAACCAGGCTGGGAGAAATTACTAGTGGCACTTCAACTGGCATAAGGCTGCTTGTTTATATATTTAGCTCACCCTTTTCGGGGCGGAGTTTAGAACCCCTAATTGTCCGAGACTAATTCTGTGTATCCGTGTCACAGGGTGTCACCCATGGTGTCACCCCGGGCTACAAAACATGCACACCCAACGTTCCAATCGGATTAATTGACAGTTACCTGAGCGCGCGCGGGAGGACTTCTGCAAACTTCAGAAGCTAGTAGCTCTCTACCGTGCACGGTCGTTAGGAATATCATGGTACAGTAATTGATTTATTAATTTATTTAAAAATACGCACTGCACATTAATTCAGTCTCCAATAATTGTGTTATAGCCTATGTTTGTTTCTGCAGGCAGAGGTTTTGGGAAGCGTCACATCGAAGCTAACGCTAGCATTAGCTGATGTTTTTGCAGAGGATTCCGAAAGTGAGCAACCATTTTACGGCTTTTCTGACAATGAGCTCAGCGACCACTGCGATACAGTACCGGTAAGTAACATCTGGTTGAAATGAACAACTTCAGATTGCCAGATCTGTTTATGTAGGCCTAATTGGAAAAGTAAACATTGACATTGCATTGACTTGAAGTATGCTTTTTTTTTTAATTTACTGAGTTTTTTAAATATTATATGTAAACATTTACAAGGGAAATTAGTGTAGCCTATTACCCCCAACCCTGGCATGAAACATTTAAAAATAGATAAATGAATAAAATAAGTTTATGGTATCAAAATAAAGTTATAGCAGTGCTGAATTTGCAAACTGCTTAAAATCAGACACTAATAAAACTATATTAATTCACGTGTTCGTTTCCCAAAAGAGTAGAGACAGAGGAATCAAGGATTTGAGAGGAGTCGAGATGACAGTTCAAGGTAGATTTAATGAACAAAATAATGACGGCAGGTTACAGCTTATGCAGGATCAAGCAGACAAAAAAAAGTGAACTGTCTCGGACATTACAACAATATTTATCAACATCAAATCAACATTTCATTGGATTGTTTAGTACACGTGTTTATTTGATCATCCAATGTTCTGGCTTCTTCCTGGTGGTGACCTGCCTTATGCAGAAGCGCCCACATGCCGCTGTCCATGATGTAATAATGTGTCCTATCTGCTGCTAAACTACTGGTGTGAGTTTACAGAGAGCCATTGTTGGAAAAAGGATACTTCTTTGGCCTCAAGGTTGTGGGAAGACAAAGATTGTACAACAAAAATGCATGTGTTGTCCCAGTTCTATTCAGAAGAAAACTTTTAACGAGTTAAGAGTTTTACGATGTTCAATATCACATGGAGATCAATACATATATTGTTAGTTAGGTTATATAAGATATATTGATTAAATGAATTAATGAGGGGGGTATACTATCACTAATTATTGGAAATTAAAATCCTTACAACACAAACGAGCAAAGTTATTTTCCTTTTTTACAATAGGCCTATACAACTCTCTAATGCTAGAGATGCTGTAAATTCATTTGTTCACTTAGCTCAAGTTGGTCCAGTTGTTTATGATATAAAGCTGTCAAATCAGGATTGATCATTTGTCTAAAAAAAAATATGCTTTCAGCAGATATACATTTTACTGTAAATTCCATGGTGAATGTAACACATGTATCACTGGGCCAATGAGAAATAATTTCTATCTGTCTGTCTGTCTTTCTTGTCTGTCAGAATTCACATTTGGGTGATGAAGCTGAAGAAGCCCTGCCTGGCCTTAACCCCAGTGAGAAGACGTCCAAACCCTCTACTGGTGGCCGTGTCTTCAGGCTCAGGGTGGCTCTCCGCTCTGCTCCCGTATCCAAGCAGCAGTCCACTGATGAGGATGAAGAAGAGGAGGAAGAATCATCTAGGGCTAAAAAGAGACCGATGGAGCAGACGGGAAATAAAAGTCGAGCAAAGAAAATGAAACTTGTTAAGTTTGAAGATGAGGAGACCGCGGTGGGCGAGGAGCGTGGATCGGACTCAGCAGAAGACGAAGCTGATTCATTCCTGGCCAAGAGGCAGAAGAACATCAAGGACAACAAAGCAATGGTAAAACCAGAGATACACAAGTTACAACCGTGCACGGCACACAATAGCATAGCTTTGGAACTGAGTGACTGATGTAAGAAACTGTGGCTTGGGTTCAGTCAGCGATTCTGGTGAATGCTTGTTGTCAAAATCGGTTGAAAATAAATGTGGTGTTAATACACAGCCTAGTAGGCTCTGTTAACTGTCAAACAAAGGGGCCCACCATAGCTAGCAACATGCCTGTTTACATAGGCTAGGCTCTCCATTAACACTAGATTCTTTTTTCATCTTCCCTGTGTTCTAAAAGTTGGCCCAGCTGATGGCAGACCTGAACAAGATGCCAGGAGGAGTGGGGATTCTGAAGAAAGAAGCCGGCAAACAGAAGACAAAGGGGAGAAGTGCTGTGAGTAGGAAAGGATGAAAAAAGTGTGAGGGAAAGAATATGGACAGAAATTAAGACAATGTTGGTCAGAATTTAGTAGAGCTCAGAATAGAAGCATATATCATGTTGTAGTATTTTTTTTTTTTTTTTTTTTTAAGATTCTTTTGTGGCATTTTTGACTTTAATAGACAGATTTTGGAGGGCCAGAGTTGAAATGGGGCAAAGAGGGGAAGACATGCAGAGAACTGACCTGGGTCGGATTCGTACCCAGGTCTGTTGCGAGGCCTGAGTCTCTAGGGGGGGGACGCTCTAACCACTACACCACAAGCGCTCCCCCCCCCTCAATGTTGTAGTGTTTCTAAACAGACCTGTACTGACATTGTTTCAGCGTCCCCCTCGCTCCGGTGCCGCTGACGGAGAGTCCAGGAGGAACCCAGAGCGGGCCTCACGCAGACAGACCCGCTCTATGGCCGGAGGGGACGGGCCTTCAGCTCCCAAAGAAGAAGAGATGGAACTAAGCCTGGAGGAAGAGCTGCTAGAGGTCAGAGCTGTCATTTAACCCAAGGACCAGTTGTGTTTGTAATATGTACTGTATGTGTCAAAGGGGAGAGGGGACCATGTAGTATTCTGTGTGCAAGTCTATGTTTGGTTAAAGGTTCAATATGTAACTTTGGGTGTGTCAGAGAAGTGAACATTTTCTTAAGGTATATTTTCATAACTGAATAAACCAAAATTGGATCCCTGGAACACTGTTTGAAGTCATAAAGCTTCCTGAAAAGTTGTGTGATGTTTTTTTTTATAGCAGCAAGACACACAGTTTGGTATATAAACATATTCTATACTTACCTTTTGGTTTCAGGTGCCTCCAAAATAATTTAGTTTTGATTTATGATTATAGAATTATTCAATACTAAGAATTACATGTAGAGAAAATATGCTGTGTAAAAATTAAAAAAAATCCCCCTTCCCTAAAACTACATAGTGCACATTTTAACTAAATATAATTTCTGTATCAAACCAAATAAATAAAAACAATTCTTTTTGTCTCTGTGTCCCAGGTCAGGCGAGCCCCACAGCGCCGCGGAGCCCCCCGGCCCAACCAGAGCAAACCTCATGTGATCCGCCCTGTGGACGACATCACAGAGGACGAGCTCCAACTGATCGCAGACAACACCACTGAAAAAGTCTACAATAGAGTTACAGTAAGTTCTCAGCCTCTATCTTCAGTTTTGGTTTTGTTGTTTATTTGGGAATGATACAATATATTGAAGGATTTGTGCAAATACGGATTAGTTTTTAACCAGAGCAGTAACTCACTGTGGCAGCTTTGGTTCATGGTCCTGATATACAGCCGCGGAAAAAAATTAAGAGACCAGTCTGGATTTTTCTTCAATCTTCATCTCTACATAACTTATTGAAAATGCTCTTAATGGCAACATTTTATTGTGAATTTGGTAGAAATGTTGTCAGTTGATTATTAAATAAAACCAAAACGTTCATTCTACTCAAACATTATGCCTATAAATAGTAAAACAAGAGACACTGAACATTTGGAGTGGTCTCTTAATTTTTTCCATGGCTGTATATGGAAAAAGAACTGATGAAATCACCAGGTCACCACAGGGGGCATCTCAACATTACTGAAGCCTAAATATGGTGCTGGTCCCCTTGAATGTTGGAATTTAAGTTATAAAACGTAATACCAATGTCTTGTACCTGTCCACCATCTCTGTTGCTTTAGTTTGTTTGTCTTCTCCTTTTCCTTCTATGATAAATAGGGGCGCGGCGCTTGCTTGACGACCCTACAGTTACACTCTCTCCTGTCCACCCATGTTATTGTCACTGTCATTATATGTTTCTTGGCGAGGTGTGAACTGGAAGGCAAATTTCATTGTTCTGTAACGGTGCATTGACCAAATAAACCTGATTCTGATTCTCAGGGCTCCACGTGTCATCAGTGCCGTCAGAAGACCATTGACACTAAGACGTGCTGCCGCAGTGAGGAGTGCCGGGGGATCGTGGGTCAGTTCTGTGGGCCGTGCCTCAAGAACAGATACGGAGAGGAAGTGAAGACGGCGCTGCTTGATCCGGTCAGACTGCTGCTGAAATACCATCACACACGTTATACCGGTCCAGATGCACAATTGATAACTTTTGCAAACTAGCCCTGCGTTCCAAATCACATACTCTCTCTTTTTTTCTATTCTACATACTACATCTGACATAAAAATAACGTAGTTAGCATGCAGTAGACAAACAATTGGGACTGACTCTTACTTATGTATTTCATCATAACATTGCGCTTGATCTTACCTCTATCTTTTTTACTTGTCACATCCCCCGGTTGTTTTCATACGGAGGCTCTGTGGATGCGACGTCACTTCGAGTGCACACTGGATTGTGGGTCAGAATCGCCCAAATAGCATGCTGATTTCAACACTTAAAATCACGGCCGGGTGTAGTAGGGACTCCGGGTATTTTTGAAGCATACTAAATCTGACCACAAGAATTGGGACATCGTTAATCTTTTTTTCTACCATACTAAATGGCAGAAAGTATGGGGATTGGAACGCAGCTACTGTTCTAACCATCATGTGGTGTTCTCCTCAGGAGTGGAAGTGCCCTCCCTGTCGGGGCATTTGTAACTGCAGCTTCTGCCGCACGCGCGAGGGTCGCTGTCCCACTGGCATCCTGTTCCCTCTGGCCCAGTACCACGGCTTCTCTGACGTCCACTCTTACCTCAGCAGGTGAAGAACTACGGATCATAACCTTAAACTAGGGTGTTCTCCTAATGCTGGCAGTTGTTATAGCGACAAACAGTTCCAGAATTTCAAAGTTTCTGGATCAAAAAACAATGTTAATTTTAGCAGGAGCTTTAATTCATCCTTATTATGACTATGCGTGTGGCTCATGGTACAGTGGCGTCACGGTGCATTTGAAACATAGACTTCAGACCTCGCAAAATAAGTTGGTTAGGCTTATTTTTGACCTCCCCATGAGAAACTCATCTTGAATCTTCCCACTTTGAGAGGTTGGGTTGGTTGAAAGTAGATGATCGTGTATCTCAGATACAACTGTGTATGGTACATAGGATTGTAAATGGGGATGTTCCCAAATATTTTAGAAACCATTTTAATCGAGTAAGTGAAGTTCACAGGCATGCCACTAGGGGTAGCTCTACTGATTTTGTACCCCCCAGAGTGAGGACTAACATGGGAAAGGATTCCTTTTTTTATGCTTGAGCTACACTTTGGAACAGGTTACCGGGAGCACTCAAGTTGGTCGGGAGTTTGGGCAATTTTAAAAAGGCCCTAAAAAAATGGCTTAGACATAATTAGGCTTGTCTTAGTGGTGGCCATTGTTCTGTGTGTGTGTTTTTTATGTATGTGTACATTTTGTGTATAGGGACCACAATGGAAATATGCCTTCGGGCTTTTTATGTATTTTAATGTAACAGAGTGCTGTTCTTGTTTTTATATATGAAATGGTCGAATAAAATCAATCAATCAGTCACATAGCCCCATATTTACAATTGAAATGTTAAAGGTGCACTATGTAACTTTGGGTGTGTCAATAGAAGTGACGTTTTCTAATGTTAATTCTCATAACGGAATAAACAAACTTTCCTCATGGGAAAATTGGAGCTGTGGAACACTGGAGTTAGAAAGATTCCTGACACGTTACCGTTAGACTGTTCTTTACAGCAGCGGGCCCACAAACATATTCTAGTCTTATGTTTGGTTCCAGGTGCCTCAAAATAATTTGATTTTGAGTTATGATAGAATTATTCAATATTTAGAATTGTGCATGTAGTGAAAATGTTTTGTAAACTAACTGCAGGCTCTGCAAACATACACAAATCGCCCTCCCCTGAAACTGCATAGTGCACCTTTTTAACTTACATATATTGAACATCATTCAGTCCAGGGGCCTATTGCATAAAAGTGGAATAAAGACATCCAGGATGATTGATAAAGCCAGCCTTGACAAAGTCTAGCCTGGGCACTTCGGATTAGTCAGTTGCATAAACGCCAATCCAGGATGTAAAGGAGCCGCTTTGTCAAGCCAGGTGTAAGTCATTCTGTTAAGTGCCAGCCCACAGCATTCAGAAGTAGACCCAGAGATCGAACACAGATTTACTGATGTAAAAATGTAAAAGACGGCCCATTTTCCCACAATGCCTTGCTAGTTTAAACCGTAAGTCAGGGGGCAGTTCATTTTATACAGGGGATGTCATCTCTGCCAACTAATCTTGATGTCCCTGCATTGTTTTATGATAAAATAGTTGACAGTGAGCAGTCTGCAGGTGCATTTAAAAAATAGAATATCATGGAAAGTCCATTCAAAAAGTGAAACTTTCATTACACAAAGTGAAATATGTCAGGCCTTCTTCTTGGATGGTAAATGGTAAATGGACTTGACTTATATAGCGCTTTTCTAGCCAATTTTCTCAGCCCCAAAGCGCTTTACATATCTTACCACATTCACCCATACACTCATACACCGATGGCAGTATGAGTGTTGCTCCCTGAACCATCGGGAGCAATTTGGGGTTCAGTGTCTTGCCCAGGGACACTTCGACATGTGGCGGGTAGGCGGGGAATCGAACCTCCGACCCTGCACTCCAGAGGCAATCTTCCTACCCACTTCGCCACTGCAGCAGTGGATGATTGTTTATTCTAGATTAATTTCACTTAATGTGTAATGAATCTAGAACATATTTAAGTTTCACTTTTTGAATTAAATTACAGAAAAAAGGAAACTTTCATAGATATTTAATTTTGTTTTAGATGCACCTCGATATAGTTATAAGTACAAAGTGAATTTATTTGACCCACATTTGCAACGTCATCTACCATCGATAATCAATTGTATAAATATAGCCCGCAATATGAACAGACTATCACATAAATTATTATAATTTATATAATTTCATCTTAATGTAATTATAATTAAGTTAATTATAAATGGTTCCGGTTAAATAATAAAAAAGAAGAACTATTTAACTAAATGACAATGCAGTCTTATGGTACTTTAAAACAGGTTATTGAAACTTAAGCATTACACAGAAGATCATGGAATAACTGTTAAACACCTTCAGCTGACAGCTGACTGAGCCAGTCAGGCAACAGAATAAGTTTATCCTTTACGTTTAGCCTGGTCGGGACCAGGCTAAACGTAAAGGATGAATCTCCAGGGTAACTTATGTCCCTCCGCTTTTATGCAACCGGATCATGGCTAACGCAAGCCAGGATAACCGAAAAATCCTAGGTTAATCCCTTATCCTAGTTTTATGCAATAGGCCCCAGGAGTTGGACCTAATGTGCATCAAAAACCTGGTGATGGTTATGATGCTGCTTATCCACCTAAATGAATGACAGCCATTTTCTCTCTTCTTCTTCCAGCCTCCGAAACAAACTGAAGAGTGACGACAACGATGTGGAGTTGTGATGATGTCAGCACTAAGAGGAAGAATTGTTCAAACTGATTTTAGACAATGAAATGTATACAACCTGTTTTTTAATGAATAAAGCATTTTTATCAGCCCATTGTTGTTTGTATGATTGTGACACAAGTTTCCAAAGAAAAGAGACCAAGTAAATTCATAATTTTAATCCAGCTGTTGGCATTTGCAGTAGTTGTATACACACACAATATAAAATCCCTTATTTAAAACGGGACAAAAAAAATAAGAGCACTTGTTGTCCAATGAACTGAAGTCTATAGATTTCAAAGGAGAGATTTTAAACATTTTCCGACATAGTACATGTTACAAGAATTATCCGTTTCAAAGCGGAATTCAGAAGCAAAGAACTATTTAAACAGGAGAGAAGCATCTTTTCAACAAAAAAAAAAAACATTGACCCTTAATAGCATTTTGCAACGTATCTTATTGGACAACAAAAGGGATGCGTGTCCGAAGCTTGCCTCAAGCTGGATAGCTTCCAGTTAGAACTTTAACATAAGCATTACAAGAGTAAAAATTAGTAGAAAGTTCATTCACCAAAGAAATATATCCAAGTTTTTGTCTATAAAATGAGTATGAACCTTTGGTTTTGAGCTTACATATTTATGCTGTCTGGACATTATTACAAAAAATATTTCACTCTGACCAGATATTACTAAATGAGAAACACGTCTCCAGAAAAGAACATGGAAGCTGGGTGAGGGGGAATGCAAGGCAAAGACTCAAAGAATACCACGGGAAGAAAAATACTTGGAAGATCTGGACTGTATAGAATACATTATTCTATGACAGAAAGGCTCTTGAGTTTACACATGTAATCTACATATATATATATATAAAAGTAATAACATAAGATTAAGATTGATTGTGCATGAAGTTCATACAACTGAAAAGGCAATCTCTTGCAATCGTGTAAGATGATCCTGCCTAAGCTGAGAATTTCTATAGCCTTTACATTACCAAAAATATATATATATTTACATTAAAAAAAAAAAAAAAAATCAAAACGTGTTTTGCTATGATAACCAAATCAAAGCATGATGGCTTGAATGTGTTTACCTACATAAGAGGTTAAAGAGTTATTTTCAGGATTTCAGTGCCCTGACACACCTACGTCCTCACACTGATTAGTGCTTCTGGCCATGACCTGGTGTATCCCAGCCCTCCACCTAATGCTTCACCCAAACAAACTTTACATAATATTCTAAACGTGAGAAGAACCACATATTTGCTGGTCAAGATGGTCATTTCTTCTGGGTGAATTTAACCTTATGAGCCAATGTGGGCCAGTTATCCTGAGGGGCAAGCGGTCTAAGGGGACAGGAGACACCTGAGGTGGACACACACGAAGTGAAGCCTGCAGCCTTGGAAACAGTAGGGAGAGGTTCTGACTAACTAGTGTGATCTCTTTGCTAAAGAAGTTTGTAGAGACAATATTACTAGCCACCATTGAAGTTTGATTTTATTGCTACTATTAAAAGGTGCTCTGAGGAAGTTTGTTTGTGTTAATTCTTGCACCCCCTTTGGACAAAAGCGGTAGTGTTTTTACATGCCAGCCTGTTGTTCCTGGGTGAGCGTACCCATGACAAAGGCATTAAGAAAAAAAAATAGAATTATTTGCCCTGATGGTCTCGTTTGCTGTTGCATATAATTTACGATCATCAGAAGAAAAAATTAGACTGTTTCAGAAAATATTTCAAAGTTCCTCGTAGCACCTTTAAAGTAAGATTTGAGTCTCAATGAGGGATACAATGTTAGTGTAGTGCCATTTCCATTCAGGCGAAATCAGATATGTTCATTCCTCTAGTCTAACATTTGAATCCAACTCCGACCCCTCAATACAAGATGGAAACCCATATTCCTGCCTCAGCGTTTCAACTTCACTAGTGTCCGTTTAGTTGTGATCACCTCTCCTGTGCGATGCCTTTTGAGAGGGTTTTTTGGTCCGCGGTCTGACGTGCCCTTTTTAACCCCAAACTGTCCGAATGCAACATCCCACCCACAGGCCTTTTCTTTCTGCTCTGCCAAACTGTCTGTTAGTAGCTGTTGCCGTTAATTTGGTGAAGGTCCACCTGCATCATGTTGATCCCGCTGCTGGCTAACCGGGCAATGCTCTCTGCGGATAAGGTTTCCATGGTGACGATGGTGTGCTGCTGCTGCTCATTGGCTGAAACAGTTCCTGGTTCCACCTTTGTCACGGTGACGGGGGAGCCGTCGTCGACCAATCCCGTGGGGCCGCTGGCTACGTCCGCCACGGCCTTCTTGTTCAAGTGGGTCTTGATGTGTTTGGAGAGGTGGTCGCTGCGCATGAAACGTTTGGGACACTCGGGGCAGACAAACCTTTTCTCTCCTAACAAGGGAAAGAGAAATAAAAAAAAAATCAGTATAAATATAAAATATAGCTGCAGCTGGTATAGTCAAAACTATGGCAGACTACTGTTGGAACGATAGATGTATTCATACTGTTTTGCAATGTGTAGAATAATTGTAATATATCAGTGGAAAATAAAGAAGTTAGGATGACATCTTCAAGTAAAAAAAATTAAAATCGGCAACTAATGATTCTTTTCTTTACCTATTATCTTGATTTATCCTTCGGCCCATAATTTGTCAGAAAGTTGCAAAATAGTGCACATAGTTTTTTAATATATTCAAATTGCTTAGTCTGCGTCACCTGTGTGCGTCCTCTTGTGGCGCTGGAGCTCATCTGAGCGGGTGAAGCGTTTGCCACAGAAGGACCAGCTGCAGACGAAGGGCCGCTCCCCGGTGTGCCAGCGCAGGTGGGCTCGCAGGTGGGACGTCTTGCCGTAGATCTTCCCACAGCCAGAGATGTGACAAATGTGCTGCTTCTTCTTAGTGGGGTCTCTGTTGGGTTCAAAAAGGAGAAATCAAGACAACTTTCTTTGCGAGAGACTCAGATAATTGAAATGTTTAGTTCCTCTGAGATACTCTCAAAGAAAAACTATAGTTGACAACTTTTAGGTTTTAGTTTTGTAGCTCTGGACCACAGTTCTGATAATCTGTAGTTTTCAACTCTGCATTAATAGACAAAAATATTAAATTATCTTCCAAGTAAGCACCATAAACATTCAGTGACCACTTCGCTTGGTGTCCTTACTAGAAGTGGTGAAAAGAATCGTGACCCCAAGGATCAGAATCGAATCGTGGGATTCCAAAAGATTCACAGCCCTAGTCCTTTTACAAAGCTGATATCCAGCCTTCAGTGATATTTTCAGAAATGTGTAAATTCGATTATATGTGTATTATTGTCATGTCTAATTTATTTGTCCTCATTTACATTCATGATTTGTACTTAATATATCAGTTGGGTACACAAGCACTAACTATAGTCCCTCCATGCTAAAACATATAATTCAATTAACACCTATATGACATAGTTAACTAAAAATGTAACAGTGTAAGCATCCATGAAAGTGGAGTTTTGTCTTTGGCTGTGACATACCGTCCTTCTCCATCCTTGCAGAAGGGGCAGGTACAGGCCTCTCTGCGGTTGCGTCGTCCTTGAGGTTGTGGGCTGACGTCCTCATCATCCATGGCCGTGCTGTCATCCAGACTCTCTCCACCCGTCTGTAAGGACTGCTCTCCTGGAGCCATGCAAGAGAAAACACCATTTATAGTACAACTCCAGATAGTTTTTTGTTTCATTACACATTTCATTAATAAAGTACAGAACACACTACAAATACTTTCATTCATAAACTGAGTGTTTCTGCAATGTTACCTAATATAAGAAAGAGTTGATTTTATCTATTAGAGTTTACAGCTTGCTCTCAAACTGCCTAACACACAGATGCTTCAGGGACCATAAATAACTGACTTTAAAAAAAAAAACAGTATATATTATTATATTTGCGTCTTACAATTGTTTGCTAGCCTCAACTGTATGCTGCCTTCAACTTGAAGATTTAAAAAAGGTCATTTCGCTAAGATACACTACAAGCACTGTGTCCAATAAAATAAAGAGTGAATAAATGCACTTTTTGTTCTGATATTTCCACATTACAATACTAAACTCAGGTTGTTCAGACAGCCAATAACAACTAAAGAAGGGTTCAGATATGATCAAGGTTGCTATTAAAATGGGAGGGGTCAAGTTACACCCTTTCTATGACACAGAAGTTGAGGCCAACCCACATATACATACTGTAACGTGACCTCGTCTTAAAAAGATGCAACCTCACAGAGAAAGAGAAAAGTTTCCACACAATCACACACAGTTCTGTAAAGAGCTCAGGAGACGCTGGGCCAGATGAACTGGTTCAACCAGTTTGGTGAAATACACACAAAGAAAGAGAGAGAGAGAGAGAGAGCGAAGAGAGAGAGAGAGAGAGAGAGATCGAACCCACAGTTACAAGATACTTTGCATTTTAGAGCAAACATCTGGGGAAAAATACTTCACCCTAGGTCAACTGTCAATCTACTGCTGAACAATTATTGTAAACAATAAATACCTAAACATTAGCAGTTGGTGACCTGTCTTGCCTAAAAAAAAATAAAGTTAACCTTTATTTATACAGGTAAATCCCATTGAGACCGGAGACTCTTTTTCAAGGGAGACCTGTTAAAGTTTTCACATTACCATTAACACACACACACACATTCATACCCTAATAGCAGGCCAACTATCAGGAGTAATCTGGGGTTGAGTGTCTTGCTCAGGGACACTTCGACATGTGGCGTAGAGGTGGAGGATCGAACCACCGACCCTGCAGTTGAGTGAACAATCCCTACCTCCACACCCCCTCCCCCGGTAAACCTAATAGCCAGTGACTGACCTCCTGTGCTGGAGATGGTGATGGGGACGGTCTGCAGCTGGTGCATCTGTAGCCCGGAGCCTCCGAGTGTGTTGAGGTTGATGGTCTGGATGCCCGGGATCTGCAGGGTGTTGACGGCGCCGCCCCCCTGCGCCTGTCCCAGCTGCTGCATGGGGGCCAGGGTGATCTGGGGGCCCTGGGGACTCTGGATCTGGATGGTCTGCCAGCTCACCTGTCCGTTTGGCCCCACGGTGCGCAGCAGGATGGGGCCCGTGTTGGGCATGATCTGGAGGTTCTGGAGCCCTTCTTGGCTGAGGGTCGGCGCCGCGAATACCTGACCCCCCGCCCCGGCCTGGATGGTCTGGAGCGCCGTCCCGCCTTCAATTGAATTAAATAAATTGATTTCAGATATAAAACAATACAAAACAAAACGAAAAGCATGAAAAAAAATATATATATATATATTTTCAAATTATTTCACAAATATAAAATAAAAAGCATATTATTATCAATATACATTGATATGCCTGAAAAAGAGTAATATAACATATTTAATCGTACCTTGGATAACCTGTTGTGGCTGGATGAGGATCTGCTGTGGTTGTTGTTGTGCTGTCCGTCTCTGTTGTCCGGCTGTATTGGGACGCCCAGAGTAGAGCCTGTGTTGTGTTGGAACGTCATGACTCCGTTGCTGTTCTGACTTTGGGTCATTCCGTAGGACGTCGCTGTCTGGTGGTTGCCGTGGACGCGCTGGTCATGTAATTGACGACGCTGTTGGAAGTAACCGGATGTTGTTGCGTTTGCTGTATCAGTTGGTTTGCCCCCGAATCCCCTCCGCCGTTGTTCCCATCTGCGCTTGTTCCAGTGCTGACCGGCAACAACGTGATGTTCCCGTTTAGCGACATGGGCATGTTGGCGAGGAACTGATGCTGGTTCTGTAGCATGCCGTTGCCGAGGCTTATGTTCTGAATGGGGATCGCCCCTTGAAGGAGACTGGGCATGGTGATGATTTGGTTTCCCCCCGCGCCCGCTCTGTTGGTAGTGGCTAATATCTGCTGGCCGTTCGGCGACGACACGATTTGGAACTGTTGGCCTTGAGCGACGGCTCCGGAATCCTGCTGAGTGTGAGCCAACTGCAGCGTCTGGCCGTCCACCGTCTGAAACTGGGGATGACCTGGTACTGGATGTTGGGCATCATGCCCGACATGGTGAGGACCTGCTGGCCTTGCATCCCCGGAGCCTGGGCCACGATGTATTGCTGCGGTTGGAGCTGCTGCTGTGCTTGAGTGCTGGCGGGCGGGGAGAGCACCTGTCTGTTCTTGCCTGCCTCGGACATCACCATGGAGGAGTCGGTGGTGATGGTGTTGGAGCCCGAGGACGCCTGCACGTTGATGGGGATGACCTGCCAGCCGTTGGCCCCCGAGGTGAAGATTCCCTGGTTCAGGTCCAGGTGTTGCTGCTGCTGCTGCTGCTGCTGCTGCTGGTTCTGTTGGTCTGTCTGTGAATCGTTCTCTCCCGGCGTGTCGATCCGACTGCACGTGGCCGCCAGCAAGGCAAGAGGGGACGGCTGCTGGGAGTCCTGGAGAGACAAGGATAATAACGTCCCATCTCAAAACAAATCGTTTTTTAAACTGGCATACTCCGACTAACTGTTGTTTATCGCCCACTTCACCCCACTAATGTAAATCTGTATTGTCTTATTCTTTTTATTATTGTTGTTCTTTTTAACTCTGCCCTGTAAGGTGACCTTGGGTGCTCTGAAAGGTGCTTATAAATAAATCCTTAAATAATAAAATAATAATAATAATAATAATAATAATAATAATAATAATAATAATAATAGGTTTATTTTGTATAGCACCGTTAAAGAGCAGACGTCACAAAGAGCTTCCCAAGTAATGCATGAAACATAAACAGAAAATAGAGCAGCAGACGTCACATGCAAATATCAGCTCAAATAGGGAATGAGAAGAGCAGGAATTTATATAGGAATAATACATTTTACATGTTTATGCTGCAGCTGTGACAAAATATTTAAATGGCTAAAATTTCCACTCGTAGGTTCAACCATTCACTGATTCAGTTAAAATGTGTTCACTAGAGAATGGTAATAAAATAAAATAAAACAGTGATGTCAAATTTTTTTGAGAAAAATGAAATGGTGATTTACAATTAAACCACAAAGTTTAATACAACTAGAATATATAAAGCAAGCTACGCAGTTACAGTACAAACACATAAATTAAATGTGGGCTACATAAAACTAGTATAAAAAGTTATTATGTTAATAATATTATTAGTTCTACAAAATATAAAAATGTACTATGTAAAATAAGTGATTTAATAAACAAAATAAATGTCCCAAAAAAAAGTGTTTGACTGACATTGTAAATGCCATAATGATAACCATGCAGATCAGGGCATACAGCCTGGTAGTGTGTTACTGTCCAGACCCTCACAGAGAGATTAGGATTGGAGGGAATCCAGGGTGGGAGAGTATGGGAGTGGACCGGAGTGAACACACTCCCACCCCCCACCCCGAAACTGCGGCGGGCTAGGCAGCTTCCCCTCCCCCCGTCGAACACCCACCCATCTCCCTCCCACACTTTATTCTTGCCCTATAAACTTTACACACTCCACTAGCCACCCCCCTTCCAAGGCCAGCCAAAATGGGCCGAGCGAAATGCTACATGAAGAGCCGGGGGTTTGACGGCAACACCCCGTGTGGGCGAAATTTACCTGCCCATTCCCCACCCCAGAACTGACATGTGCTTTTCGGAGAGAAAATCAACAAGCTCCCCGCACAAGCATAGAGGCATATACACACACAAATGGACTACAGACAAACAACTAAAGCTATATAGAGAATACACGTCAGATTTAGTTGGTGAGATAGTTTGGTTAGAATGCTTCTCGTTTCGTAGAACTGCCGATGCATATTCTGATGTCACACGTACAACCAGTTGGGTTAAAAACTTACTTGCGAGTTTGTGTTTCGCTTTTGACTGAAGCCTCCGCCGCTCTCCACAGCGGCCATTTCACCCTGCTGCTGATCTGCGGAAGAAGAGTTCGTTAAGATCACTTATCTGGAAGTAGTTACGTGCAAACATTACACCATCACACTAAGCGTTCACGTAACGTTCAACATTACCGGGAGGAAACGCAGTATCTAGGCAACACACGGTCGACTTCACACAAATAATGTAACTTGTTTGGTTTGTATTTGGCTTAACTCTTCAGAAATGAAAGGAGGAAAAATGCCACAAGTGCTCGAGGGGCCAGCTAGCATTTTCAGCTAAGCTAACATCAACTCACCACAACAAGTAGCCTAATGTGAAGAAAAAGTGCTACGTGTTAGCTTAAGAGACCGACACTGTTTCAACTGCACTGCTAAATAAGAACCTCTCAGCTACTTCATTCGGACTGGATAAAAGTTGATTATTGTGTAAGCAGGGATTGTAAAACAGCGTTAACCTTAATGCTGATAGCCAAGTACCGACTATTAGTAGTTTTTAAAAGCAGCTCGAAACGCTACACAAAACACTATCTTACTGATTTCAGAGTTCAGAAAATGCCTCTTTGCTTTTATCTGTGACTTTTTACTTAGAGCTTCGTACAACAACATGCCACTGAGTTGCAACAAATGAAAAAAAAGTTCACTTACTGCTCATAATTTGAAGACGGGAGGAGTTTCTCTGGTCTTTTTTCGAGTTGACAACTTTTTGCCAATTCAACCAAACTTGACTGGCTCCCCCTATGAAGGAGAGCGACGGGGGCGCTCGGTTTGTGGACCTGTGCAGCCGTCTATCGAGGACAGACAGTCACTGACATAATTAAAAATAATTAAATACCAATGAATGAATTCATGGGCTATTAAATGCACATTTATGTATGACAACAGAAACATAAAATGCTATTATAAGTTATTTTCTCCGTGTAGATTTTTGTTTTGTTTCAGTACATAATATTAATACTCGAAATCAAAAGTGCCATCATTGTAGATTAACATTGCCGATGGCATGAATTACCTTCTTTAGTTTTATTAACCTTTGAATTAATACCAATGTTCCTCTCCCGTGTAGGCCTTTTTGCCTAAATTATTTATTTCTGTTTGCTTTTCTATGCATGTCTGCCTCATTATTCGAATTAGGGGCCTCACATTTTGTGTCATATTTGCAAAAAATTGGTTTATGGACATCAGATGGAAGGGATCTTAAATAAAATGTTATGTCCCTTTAATATTTTTTCAAAGCAACTTGTATCAGCTATTAATGGACAAATAAATTAATTTAGTAATGTATTTCTTTTTGTAAATTATGTCAGTTGCTGTCCTCCATAACCACTACTAACCACTAACTAACCACTTCATGATGCACGAAAAAAGTAAATCACCATAAGGTTTTACCTTTTACCAATATTGTGGTTGAAATATAACTTGATTTTATTTGAACCTGGTGACTGTACATTCGCAGTGTGCCAATAACTAAAACAAGCGCACCCTTTTGGAGCTACATGCGAAGGATTGCTGTTTTCCTCCAATGGAAAAGGGCGTTTCCGCCAACGAGAATTAGCGAGCTAATGTGATTGGACCAACGCGGAGAAACTGGGCGGTACCAAGTAAGTTAGGTTGAACTCCTGAGTATGATTGACGTCAGGTTATCTGTTTTTCTCGCAAAAGGCGCCATTAATAAACATATTTATTGGAATATAGATATTTCCCCACGCTCTATATGTGATAAAGTCTTATAATTTGAACAGTGTAATGACGTCAGGGCTCATTTCTCGGTTTGAACGCGGAGGTGTGTAGGGAGGAAGGCGCCCTGGGTATTTAAGTCTTGCCTCCGTGGCGATGGCCACTCCCTGGTGGCGCCCTGTGGGCTGGGAAACACGGAGAGAGACCCCATCACACTCGCGCACTGGCTGTGTCCGCGCGGGGAGGAGAAAAATGGCTCTCATGTGGGAGGACTTGTATTGTAGGGATGGGAGAGGGGGCTGTCAGAGAAGCAGCACATGTGCCCATGTAAACAGGAGGACAGAGGGTGGAGTCCAGCCGGTCCCAGGCCCGCATCCACCATGGACCTATTGTAGAAGGCATCCACCAGTGACAAACTCAATGTTACTTACTACAGTTAGTCATCAGTGATCATGTTGTTTATCTTCTTCTTTTTATCCGGCCTACACACATAGACACACCCATCAGCTATGACAATGTATGTTTCAGTAGCCTAAACAGCATCTGGCTGCAATTGCACTGATTCCTTTATGTACTTTTTGTAAATAGACTACGCCTCAGCTATAGCCTACAGTGCAGCTCAAACGTTTGTGAACCCTACAGAGGTATTCTGTTATATTCCTTAATAATACTAAATAAACTTATAAATGATCCAATTCTTAACATTGACTTTTCAAATAATGTATTCAAGTAGAAATAAATGATTTATTGTAGCCTAATTGTTTATTTAACAAAAGAGATTGATTTAAGTCAAATTTCATGGGTGCAAAAGTATTAGAACCCGTTCAGTTAATAGGATATTTCACTTCTTTTTGCTGAACTAACCTCAACTAAGCGATTTCTGTAACGACTCATCTGTCCCTCACATTTGTTTTTCGGCGATTTTTGCCCCCTCCCCCTTCAGAATGAGTGAGGTTGGATGGGTGTCTTTCATGAACTGACTCCACTCACAGCATATCAAATTGGATTCAGATCTGGCCTTTGACTGGAACAATCCAGTATCTTCTTCCTCCTCAACTATTCCTTGGTTGTTTTGCTGGAATGCTCCACATCATTATCATGGCGCTTGGTCTATTTTCAGCCAAGCTTTAACTTCATGACTGATGGTTTGAGATTAATTTCCAAGATATACTTAATTCATGATTCTCTGGACTATGTGGAGTTCTCCAGGTCCTGAGGAAGAAAAGCTGGCCCATATCTTAACGTTGCCACCACCATGCTTCGCTGTTGGGAGACGGTTCCTTTGGTGGTAGCCAGGCAGTGATGCATTTCTCGACAAAACATGGCAGTCTATACTGACCTGATTTGATCTCTGTTTTATCTACTGTCGCCCAATTTCTTCCCAAAAGATTTCTCATTACATTGGTCCATTTCATCACTCAGTTTGGCCCACCTGGTTGTGTTATTACCAGTTAGTAATAGTTCAATTTTTTGGACTAATCTGTCCACAGAATAGACTTTCCAAAGGACTTCAGGTCCTCCAGTGCTCTCTGGCAAAGTTGTTACAGACAGTTTTGTTCTTCTATGAGAACATGCAACACAAGAGGCCTGCAAATCTCTTATGTTTGGGTTGGCTTTTACCTGAATTATCACTTTTCTTGAAGCTCTTGTGGATATTTTTGAAGGTAGTCCACTTCAGAAAGGTTTTCAGTCACTTTTAGTGCTCTCCATTGGTAGCCGATTTGCCTTACTTGTGATGGATGGAGCTCAAACTTTAAAAAAAAATCATTTATAGCTTTCCCCAGACAAATGAGCTCTCACAACTCTCTTCCTGAGATCCTCTGAGATGTCCTTTCCTCTTGGCATGTCTGACCTGTATGGGTTCACTTTGGTGGGCCTATACTGACCTGATTTGATCACTGTTTTATCTACTGCCACCCAATTTCTTCCTCTCATCATTACATTGGTCCATTTCATCACTCAATATGGCCCACCTGATTGTGTTTACCTGCTTGATTTCAGCAATGGAGCTCAGGGTTTACTTACTTTGCACAGACAAAAGTTGGCAAATAATACATAATGTTTTTTGACTGTACACAATTGATATCCTCAAGAAAAGTTGCAGAATTGATAGACACACACTTGTTATTTAATATAAAAAATACTGGTATTGATAAAATGAATTAGTAATGGTTAAACTAAATAACACTCCATAAATAGTTAAGAGGTTCACATAGTTTCAACCAACACTGTATGTCTCGGCTGTTCTTCGTTGAGCCGTGGGTACAGATGGCGAGGTAGCTCGACTCGCTTCCAAACAATTCCAAGCACTCGCGATTTCAAAAAATGATTATATTTATTTTACAGCTCAAAAAGGAACAAAACTTTCTTCTAAATAAAGGAAAATATACTGGCAAACGAATAAATCATTGAAAGTTACGAGTGAACTAAAGTAAGCGGTCGAAAGACTTTTTTAACCCACCGCCTCTTTCCCTTGACACTTAGTTTCTTCATCAAAACAATACACACACCTGTCCTAAGTACCTGAGCGGTGCGTAAAGCACGCCCACAGACCTCTGCAGGTAATCACAAAACAAAGCAGCCTAGGCATAGACAGTATTAATAATATGCTAAACTAATTCAAAATGTAGCTTTCATTTAAAACATTTCTATTTCCATAAACAATAAACAATAAACAAGTCAAACATCTTTGTGAACAGAAAATCAATAGCCTCATTAAAATGGCTGCGACATTCCGGCCCCTAATTGTAATACTCTATTACCAATTATCTTTAAGAAGCCGTTAAAACACTAACAAAACATTTTTTTTGCTTTTCTTTTTTTTACATTCCATAGACCCTTGTTGGTTACACAAAATCCAGTTGGGCAAAACATAATTGTCCATGAGTCACAAAAAAGTGGAAGCCTAAAAGCTTACTTGCATGAACAGTTCATTCAAAAAGGTCAAATGTCTCTTCTTATGTGAAAAAAGGTTTCTTCACGCTGCCACGATGCAGCGTCGCAATGTCTTGTGTGTGCATGTGTGTGCATGTGGGTGCAAGGCCATATCAGGGTAAGTGTAGAGCCGGGGAAGACTCCCGAAGGGCCTCTTTCAGCTCTCGATTAGAGCTCACAAAGTTAGTGCCATTGTCCGACCTTATCTCCTTCACTTGCCCTCTTCGACATATAAACCTCCTGATAGCATTTATACATGCGTCTGTGTTGAGACTGTGCGCCACCTCCAGGTGGACGGCACGCGATGCAAGACAGGTAAATATTACCCCGTATCTTTTTACTGTACTTCTGCCACGTTTAACGTCAATGGGCCCAAAGTAGTCCACCCCAACGTGTGTAAACGGAGGGAGCTCTGGCGAGACGCGGTCAACAGGAAGGTCTGCCATTTTTTGGCTTCCAGCACTTTGGCGTCGAAGCTTGCATGCCAAGCATTCCCTGATGACTGCTCTGGCTGCTGCATTGGCGTGGAGTATCCAAAATTTACGACGGAGAGTGGAAAGCATGTGATTCCTCCCACTGTGGCCGACCATTTCATGTGTGTGACGAAGAATGATCTTAGAGATATGGCTGGATTTGGGCAGTATGGCTGGGTGCTTGGTTTCCTCTGGAAGAGCTGCTCTGCTCAGCCTCCCACCAACTCTCAAGACATCATCTACTATAACTGGGTCAAGTTGGACCAAAGAACTCGTCTTCTTGACACTGCCTTTTACCAAAGAAGCCAGTTCTTCTGGGAAGCTTTGTTTTTGCACAAAGCATATAATGGCCTTTTCTGCCTCAGCCAGGTCTTCAACAGCGAGCCTTTGTGTCTTAAGGCTGGCTTTGAACTGCTGCATGTGCTTGGCCACTGTGTCATCGTGCTTGCTGGAGCCTTGGTGCGTGGCAAGCGCCTTGGCTCGTTCTTGACACAGTTGTTTAAGCAGCTCTTTGTATTTGAGGATCCACCCCACTGCTCTTTTTAAGTCGATCCAGTGGGAAAAGTAACTTAGGAGGATAGCAGTGGGAGAGTCACTGTGCTGTAGCACTGCTGCATAGACCGGTACCACATTCCTTACTTCTGGATCCTCTACAGAGATCACGCCTGGATCTTCATCGTACCCTGGCCATTTGCATGGATGTGTTTTTAGAAACTCAGGGCCATGAATCCACGTTTTGGACTGAAGAAAGGCGTCTGTCCGCATGCCACGTGACGCTACGTCTGCAGGATTTAGCTTGGAGCTGACGTAGTTCCATTGAGGAACTTTGGACAGTGTCCGTATGATGGCAACTCTGTTCGCCACAAAGGTTTTGAACCTTGCTGTTGTGCTTGCAATGTACTTCAAAACGGACGTGCTGTCGGTCCAGTACTTCGACTCCTCCAAAGGAATTTGCAGCTCTGTTTTCAGCATACGGTCCATACGCACCGCCAAGACTGCCGCTGCAAGCTCCATTCTGGGGATGGTGGTCTGCTTGAGGGGTGCTACTTTTGCCTTGCCCATGATGAAAACAGTGTGCACTTCATCTTTGTGGTTAGTGAGTCTGAGGTATGACACTGTTCCTAGGCCAACCTCACTTGCGTCACAAAAGTGGTGCAGCTGTGTTGATGAGATCTCACCAAAGCCTTGGGGCGTGATACATCTGCTCACGGAGAATGCATCCAACAGCGTCAATTGTCTTAACCATCTCTGCCACCTGTCGGCATGTTCTTGTGGAATTTTGTCATCCCACCCCAGCTTGGCCTTACATAACTCCTGAAGGATCTGCTTGGCAGTTAGCACGACCGGTGCCAAGAACCCTAGAGGGTCATAGACTGAACTCACAACTGACAGGATGCCACGTCTTGTTGTTGGCTGCGGTTTCAGCACTGTGCTGAAGGTGAAGGCATCACTTTCGACATCCCACTGAGTTCCGAGGGCCCGTTCCATGGGAAGTTTATCTCTGTCGAGATTTAGAGTCTTGACCTCTTTAGCTTTTTCTTCCTCAGGGATCATGGCAAGGATGGAGCGATGATTACTGATCCATTTGTTCAAATGGAAACCTCCTTTGCTGCACATACTTTTGAGGTTTCTGTACAGCCATCCTGCTTCTTCCACAGAGCTCACTGCCTTTAGACAATCATCAACGTAAAAACTCTGTCTTACGGTGTCCACGACCTCAGCTGGGTAGTCATGCTGGTTATCCTCTGCTGTCTTTAGCAGGGCAAAAGTGGCACAGCTGGGTGACGATACAGCTCCAAAGATGTGGACTGTCATCCTATGATCAATGAGCTCTTTAGTGATGTCCCCATCTGGCCACCAGAGGAAGCGCAAGAAGTCCACATCTTCTCTTGCCACTCTCACCTGATGGAACATGCCTTCGATGTCGGTCATCAGAGCAATAGGACCCAGACGAAACCTCAACATCACCCCGATCAGCTTGTTGGTCAAGTCTGGACCTTGCAGCAATTCTCTATTCAGAGAGGTTCCATGAAACGTCGAAGCACAGTCAAACACCACACGTAACTTCTTTTTGCGTGGGTGGTAGACCCCATGATGTGGTATGTACCACACTTTGCCACTTTTTGTTTCCAACTGTTCCTGGGGTATGACCTCTGCATATCCTTTCACCAGCACGTCCTCCATGAAAGTCCTGTATTCTTCAAAGAATGATTGGTCTCTTTTAAACCTCTTAAGCAGCTGTTGTGCTCTTTGTAGGGCACTGTGCCTGTTATTGGGCATGTCGACACCTGGCTCACGAAATGGCAGCTTGAGGTAGTAATGTCCATCCTCTAGCACTGCAGAGTCTGAGACGATGTTCATGAACTGCTTGTCCTCTACAGACATTTCTTGCTTTTCATAATGCTGCTCAGCAAAATCTTGGTTATACTGCTGGGTTAGAATATCTTCCAAACTGGAAATGTCTATCCTGTTTACCAATACAGGATGACAGTCGCTCATGCACTCCTTGTGACCAAGTGGGCCATTTATTACCCATCCTAGGAGGGTTTCGACAGCAAACGGTCCATTACCTTTGCTGTTAATGACTCTCCATGGCTCCAACACTTTAGGAGCATTTGCACCAATCAGTAGCCCGATGCTGGCTTTGATTGGCTCCAGTTCAACATCCTGCAGGTAAGGCCATTCTTTGAGGTCTTCCTCTGTAGGTATGTTGTCTTTGCATACAGGGATTGACTCTTGCGAGAATACATCTGGCAGCTTAATGAATGCGTTACCTTTGAGCCCAGCCACTTCCATTCCAGGGATCTTATAACTGGTCACAGGCTTCTCCTGGCCCATAGTTTTGAGCAGAACCTTCACTTTCTTTCCTCTTGCATTTAGCTCTGTCATTAATTCTTCTGTGCAAAAGGTGGCAGTGCTTCCTGGGTCAAGGAAAGCGTATGTCTGCACAACCTTTGTTCCTTTGCACAGCTTTACTTGAACAGGAACAATAGACAGTTTACATGCATCGTTACCGGCCCCAATAAGGCTGCCAGCATCCAGGGAGACAAGGCTTGATGTGACCTTCGCTGATTCGCCTATATCTCTTTTGGTAACCTGAGATTCCACCTTCTCTTTCAAATTGAAGTGTAGAATGCTTGGGTGGTTTTGGTGGCAAACTTGACATGTCATTCTGTTTTTGCAATATCTGCTCATGTGCCCTCTTCCCAAACATCCAAAGCACAGACCTTCATTTTTCATAAACTCCACCTTTTCATTATTGTGTTTACTTTTTAGGACACCACAAAACTCCAAAGCGTGGTCTTTGCTACAGTAAAGGCAGGGCTTCTCAAGAGCGCTTGAGGTTTCTTGTTTTTTCTCCTTTTGGTTGAATTTAGGTTGGTTTGGTTTACTTTCCTTTTGCTCTGAACGCTCTGACATGGTTGCAACAGTTGTAGCAAAACTGCTCCCCCTACTAGCTGGTTTAAAGGGGGGTTTTTGTGCTGGCCTTTTTGTCTTTAGCACACATTTGTTATCAGTCACATCATGTATGTCACCAAAAAAAGGATCCAGAACGACTCTGGACTGTCTTTCCACAAATTCCACAAGGTCTTTAAACTTGGCTCGCCTTTTGCTCCTTTCCTGAAGATCACAGCTGATTGTTCTCCATCTATCTCGGAGCTTAAAGGGTAATTTGGATACCATTGCCCTCAAGTGAGATGGTGTCTCCAGCTCTTCCATAAAATGAACTTCTTTCATTATATTGAAGCAGCTTCGCAGAAACAGCGCATACGACCTTAGCGCTGGTCCATCCTCTGCTTTTATTGGAGGCCAACTCAGGACCTTATCCATGTGTGCTGATGTCAGCTTCATTACATTGCCAAAGTGCCATTCAAGTTGCTCTTTTGCTTCTCTGAGCCCCCTTTCTGGGTCCATGTGGAGGAAGCTACGAACCAGCAGGTTGGGTTCTCCCTTTGTGTATTGCTCCAAGTAAAACAATTTGTCCTGTGCATTGTCCACTTTGCGCTCTATTCCTTGTTCAAATGCCATAATGAATGATCTGTATTGTAGGGCATCACCATAAAATGTAGGAATTTCTCTGGAAGGAAGTAAAGCTGCTTGGTGTTGCTTTACAAGCAATTCAGTTATTTCATTTTGTTTTCTCATGACATCAGCAAGACCATTATCTTCACTTTTATTTGAGTTTCCATTTCCTTGGTCATGATCTAGGTGTTTGCTTTTAAATTTTGCTTTAAAGAGAGGAGCTTGGTGAGAAATGTTTGATTTCCCAGAGTGTTGAGGTTTTGGAGGCTTTTGGTTTGTTACTGGAATCATGTATTCAGTAGATGCTCCAGACATTTGCAACTGATGTATTGGTGATTTGCATTCTGATTTTAATTGCTTTGATGTTGATGGTTTGTGATTTCTTTGTGTGGTTATTGATGGTTGGGGTGCTTGTCCAGCGGCCAATGACTCGTTCTCCATGTACACATTAATTTTTGCTTCTGCAGCAGCCAATTCAGCCTCTATGGCAAGCCTTTCCCCCTTTGCTATTATTTGAGCTTGTTGCATATCCAGAGCATGTTTCTCCAATGCTTGCACTTTAGCCATCAGAGCAGCACGTTCTGCCTTAGCCTTTAAACTAGCCGATGACGCTCCGGAGGCGGAACTGGAGGAGCTGGCTTTGCTTGGGGCTTTATTTGTTTGAGATACACTGTCCTCTGGTCCCACTGCTTTATCTTTATGCTCATCATCCACCACGCCATTCTTTTCATCATCGTCATCATCAACATCGTCGTCGTCATCATCATCATTGTTTTCCTCTTTGTCCTCAACCTCCTCGGTTATTTCCACTCCATCCATGTATTTGTTAATGCCGTTTATAAACTCTCTGAAATGCCCAAGCTTTGGCTCAAACCAGTCCGTATTATCTGCCTCCTTTTCCTCTTCACTTGAAAGGAGGTTTTGCACGGTGTTTTGCAACTCAATAAATTCTTCCACATACTTATTGAAAACCTCTACGTGTTTGCGGACATTTTCGTTACTTTCCCCAATCTCCAATAAAGCATTGATTTCATTCTTTTTACGCGTTAAAACGCCAAGCTTTCCCCTGCGCGATGCGATCGCCTTTATCAAAAGCGTTTCATCTGATTTTCCAGCGACAGACATTGCAATGCAGGTTGTGGTATTTTATTCACTTTGAATTCACTTTTAGACCAAGGCACACAAGAGACATCCAACACTTTTATTGAGCGCATTTAAGCAGTTTCCTTGTTACTGACGGTAACACTCATTGCGAGCGCCGCGGCTCCAAACTTTTCCAACATTAAGAGCGGAATCCGTCTACTCACAAACCGCAGAAACTCCTTCCACTTTCTCCGCTGCTTGTGTGGTCCTTTCCTTTTGAAGACAACTTATTTTTCTTCAATCCAAAAAAGTCTTTCGACTTAAATGTCTCGGCTGTTCTTCGTTGAGCCGTGGGTACAGATGGCGAGGTAGCTCGACTCGCTTCCAAACAATTCCAAGCACTCGCGATTTCAAAAAATGATTATATTTATTTTACAGCTCAAAAAGGAACAAAACTTTCTTCTAAATAAAGGAAAATATACTGGCAAACGAATAAATCATTGAAAGTTACGAGTGAACTAAAGTAAGCGGTCGAAAGACTTTTTTAACCCACCGCCTCTTTCCCTTGACACTTAGTTTCTTCATCAAAACAATACACACACCTGTCCTAAGTACCTGAGCGGTGCGTAAAGCACGCCCACAGACCTCTGCAGGTAATCACAAAACAAAGCAGCCTAGGCATAGACAGTATTAATAATATGCTAAACTAATTCAAAATGTAGCTTTCATTTAAAACATTTCTATTTCCATAAACAATAAACAATAAACAAGTCAAACATCTTTGTGAACAGAAAATCAATAGCCTCATTAAAATGGCTGCGACACTGTAGGCTATTTGCACACCATCACATATTGGTGTGTGTGTGTGTGTGTGTGTGTGTGTGTGTGTGTTGTGTGTGTGTGTGTGTGTGTGTGTGTGTGTGTGTGTGTGTGTGTGTGTGTGTGTGTGTGTGTGTGTGTTTACAGTGGTTGAGTGAAGTCACTGGTTGCGAAACAATGAAATATGTAAGCACTTAATCTCATAACCTTTGGCCTCACCTGCATTATGAAAAACTAAATATATATTCAAATACTCAGTTGCCTCTTTGAGTTTAACACATTAGAAAGTGCAAGGAAACAGTTTACCTAAATATTTATATAAATAGGCTTTTATTGACTGTATTAAAATAAGTAAAAACTGTTTGATTGATTCGGCCTACTGATACAATACAATACAATACAATATATCAATATGGAGACGCATGTGCTGAAAGTTGCCCCTCCGAAGCCCCTCCTCTATTCTCCACACTCTGCCCTGTCATTGGCTGATTCTTCAGCCCCAATAGAATGTGATTGGACATCAGTGTTCGGTGGGCGTATCAGGATGCAGTTGTTTTGTAACTGTTGTGCCAGAGGTGTAACTCAAACATTAGTAATTGTAAAGATTCCTGAAAACTGTAAACCAGTTAACAGTCCGTGGAGAAAATGGCAACCGTTGACCTCGCCCGACTTGGAAAGAATACTTTGAAGAGCGCGGAAACTGGAGAGGTAAGCTATAAAACACGACGAATGTGTGTATTGTACAACTTTGAGCTTTCGTCTTCATCGGATATGCTATAGTATTGCTATATTCAGTTGTTTGGTCTGTGTTTGAAGGTGCTCTCTATAGATATACGTCCAGCTGTTAGGTTGGCACGCTCCATGCTGAGAGTAACTGCATTTAAACTGCTATTACCTGACACCATACCTATAATTGCTGTCAAATGACGTCTCTAGGGTGACATAATGATGATATTGCACTGTTTGACTCCAATAATGTGCAACTTCTCAAATAACATTAGCTTTCTCTATCTACACGCATCTATTTTTGCCTGTGTGTAAGATAAAATGCTCCAGGTTATTACATTGTATACGCCTACTGTAAGCCTACAATGGTTATTGCCATTGTACAGTCACCTCACCTTTACCACGACATTGGGAGTGCCAACTGAAGATAAGACATAACAAAAAAAAATCGTAAAAACGCAGATGTTACAAGATAAATACTTTGGGCAAAATCAAGGACAGATGCTGTCATAAATGAATAAAGGTAAATAGCATATTGCAAATGTTGAATTTTGAGGTATTGCACATATAAATGTCTCATGTGGATGTTGAGTGTCCCAATAGCCCATAGGAAGAATATAAATATTTTTTTACAGTCTGTTGGTCTCATACAAACAATTACATATGGACAGCAGACAGGCACAGGAGTATGTCAGAGATAAGATACCACAATAGGGCTGGGCAAGGAGTATACAGTTCAAGTTTAAGAACAATGATTAAATATTAAATTAGATACATGAATAAGGTTCAAGACAAATGATACACAAGCAATAGAAACAAAGTTATTGCCGCCCCATGGCGTGCACGTACTACCATAGAGGCTCAGTCTACTGTATGGTGTAGTGGTCCCTGGTTCTCTTTACTGCATGTCATCCCTCTCTCTATCCCCATTTCCACTCTGTATTCTCTGACTTGAACTGTCAAATAAATGTTTAAAAAACACCCAAAAAATATATTAAAAAAAAAAAAAATTATTTTCCATAGATAATGTCATGGTTTAAAACACCTGGGGCCGGTTGCACCAACTGGTCTTAACTAAGCCTGGTCGTAACTGCTAAGTAGGGCGCAGTTAAGAGCAGGCTTACGCCCAGTTGGTGCAACCCAGCCCTGGTTTAAAAGCCTAGTTTCACTGAGTGTTTTCCTCTCTTCAGCTTGTGGAGCTCCAGTCTCTGTGGCAGGACCAGGCTGTGGTGCTTTTCTTCCTGCGCAGGTTTGGTTGCCAGGTCTGTCGGTGGATGGCGTCAGAAATCAGCAAACTAGAGCCGGACCTGAGGGCCAGCGGTGTGTCACTGGTGGGCGTTCGGACCGGAAGAATTCGGGATCAAGGAGTTCAAGGAAGGAGGGTTCTTCAAAGGATGTAAGAAAGAAAGAAAGGCCTGGTTCACTTATCTTATTAAAACAATTGTCTTTTTGAATATTTGTGTTGCTATTGACAGTACAGACTAAAATGACAAAATGTGTGGCGTTTTTGACCTATGTAGAAAAACCAAATTCAAAATAAACAACATGACAATATTCAACAAAAGAGACAAAAGTTTGTCTATTCCACCATTGTGAGGTGGTTTAATGTACATCTGAAAACAAACTAATTGATCCAGTGAAATACGATATGCACTACTTCATATTATCAGCACTTAGCCACAATTTAAATGTAGACCCAATTCTGAGCCATCTAGAAAAAAAAATAGACTTTTTAAAGGAACGAAAAGATCACAATCCATTTGTTTGTGACAATGGTCATTTTGAAATAAGTAAACAGGAACTAAAACGACATTACTTTCTGTGTAGCTTCAAGGCTTCCTGCAATAACGTCCTTATCACTTCAAAATAGCCATTGGCACTATTTGAGCAAACAAACAGGAAAAGTACTTCTCAACACACATTCTTTTTGAAGAATTGTAAATAATCATTCATCAACTTTTTCTTCCAGCCATTTATGTTGACGAAAAGAAGAAGTGCTACAAGGAGTTGGGCTTCAAAAGGTGAGAAGAGAAAATCCAGTTAACCCTTTCATGTTACACTTTGGTTTATATAAAGGACCATCGTTAGCCTCATAGCATAATTGCCTAAATCATATTTACTCTACATCCACTCTATTTTACATCTACTCTACTCTACATCTACTTTACCCTACTCTATAACCCTTTAAATATGACTAGGCAATTATGCTATTAGGCAAACGAAAAGTAGATGTAGAGAAGAGTAGATGTAGAATAGAGTAGCTGTAGAGTAAAAGTAGAATAGAGTAAATATGATTTAGGCAATTATGCTATGAGGCTAACACATATGAGGCATATGCTTTTACCCTGGTGTGATTTGCTCTCATTTGTTAAAATGAGCTTAAGCGTAATGATATAATTATACTTATATATTACTTACACGATAAATTCATTTAGAGATTAGTGAAGTTAATCTGCTACTCTATCGATAGTCGATTAACTGTTTATTTCTTATACGGAAGTAAACTGGATTTCTTTAGGATTTGTAATGTTGTTTACATAAATAAATACGTATGGGACTATTCATGTTCGCTTTTCATTTAGTTTGACCGCTCATTACTAATCGTCTACTACTCTTACTACTACTAATTTTCTTTTCCACTCCCAGGTACACAGCCTTGAGCGTTGTTCCTGCTGCTCTAGGGAAGAAAATCCGAGATATAGCTTCAAAGGTTGGTATCACTTTAAACATTTACCTTTTTATATTGCTTTATGGTTCACGTCTCCTATGGTTACAGCCAGGAGCCAGGGTAAAGTGTGCACGGACCAGATTGACAGATAAGATGGGTATAAATAAGCTTTTGCTTCAGCCTAGTCACTATGTGTTATTGAATGAGTGTTACAATGTGACTTGTGTTTTAAAATTACTGTTTAATAATGACTATACACACACTACTACACACTCAGTATGTTTTCATGACATTAGAGAAGATAGATTTATTATATTAGACCAACTGAAACCAGACTTTTTAAAATGCATGTAACCATGGCGCCTGATGCCTGTCTGTCTCTCATCTGTTTCAGGCCAAAGCCGACGGTATCGAGGGAAACTTCTCCGGGGATCTGCTCCAGAGCGGAGGAATGCTCATTGTGGCCAAAGGTACGGTCCATAGTTAAATATTAATAAGAGCTTTTATATACGATCTATGATAAGGGCCCTTCTTGTTGTGGTTTATATTAATAAGGTGAGACACTACAGGGGAAAAGGTTAAACAGACACAAAAGACTTGTTGAAAGATGAGTGGTATTTTGCCCAGACAGGTAAATAGCATAGATAGTATATAGTAAATAGTTACTGAAGTCATGTTTGCAGTTTCTCCACTAGAGGGCAATGTTGCATCATATTGTTCGAAGTTCATATTGTTAGCTTTCTAAACCACTCGCCTTTTAATGTCATGTGTTCATAAAAGCAAATTCATAACAGTATTTGATTGCTGTTATGGCTTAAGTTGATACTCTTGCTCACTTGATTATTCTTCCTTCTTGTATTTTGCTGGTCAAAGGAGGAGAGAAAGTCCTTCTGCACTTCACCCAGGACACACCGGGAGACCACGTCCCTCTGGAAGACGTTTCCAAAGCTCTGGGGATCTCCGCTCAAGTTAAAGCAGGACAGATGCCCGTGGTAAGACTTTCATATAAACAAAATCCTTGAATTTATATCCATCTAAATTTTCACTATATATCATCAAGACACTTTGCCAATTGATTACTTAAAAAAAAAAATTCTGTTTAAAAAAATGTTCAGAAATGTTTAAATAAATATGCAAATTTGGCAATATCTAGGTAATTATACATATTTATTTATTATTATTCTTTCGGACAATTCCACACAATTATCTCTTTCACATCATACATCTTACTTTGTGTTGGGATGTGAAGTGGACTGTCCAATTCACAGCCCGCTATATTAAAGTTTTTTTTTTAAAATATACTATTGTTACAAGGCCTGTCTGTGTTCAGTAAAATGGGAGCATATCCATTTCTAACGTTTGAACTTCCTGTTGCAGTGCAATGATGATGTTTGTACACGATGATGAACTGAGCCGCTCAGCATTCCTTCCATGCCTTGACATTCTGAAGCTCAACTGAAGATTGAAGAAGTGATGATGTCATCAGAAAAGCCTGAATGTAAAACTGCCCATATTTATAAACGCTTGGACTTTCTTTGTGACATTTTTGTATTGTTTTTATCTACAGCGAGAGCAGTGACATTCCTTCATAATCCTTACCTTTTAATTGCCATTAACACTTAAGTTTTCTTTTAAAAATGTATGAATTTGCACTCACAGTTTACACAATGAATTATATTATGAATACTTGTGTATGTATTTAATTATAATAAAGAATGAATTTCAATACTTGGCTTCAGTCACTTTTGTGAAGGTGAGGAGGTGTTTAAATTTCGGACGTGACAAACTGGTATCCTGCCTGCAGTTATTTCTAACTTCAGTAGTTGGTTTGCTTCATTAAAATATTTGACTTTGAGCGATATTTGCCTTCACCGCAAGGTAGTTAATTAGGTTAAAGGAAAGCCCCACCTTTAAAACACATTAGAATAACAGCAGTTGCTTTTTGTTGATATATCTCAATATATTCTGGTGTCATTTCAATAATATTATTCCTTGCCAAATAATAAGCGTCCCCACCACTGTTAATTTCTACAACGCTATGAAGTCCGGAGATCGGCACTTAAATAAAGCATGTAGCTTATTCATTGTGATCACACACACACACCATACACACACACACACACACACACACACACACGGTAAACTAATCAGTAAAATGATTAAGAAGTCTGAAATGCACCTACGATTTTTGGTAAGTCTATTTAATAGCTAAAAAAAATTAACAAGAATTCATTATGGAATTTTCTATTTTCACCTGAAATTATTTCATATCACTTGAGGAACTGATGTGTTGTGGCTTAATTTTTTAGAAGGATAATAGCCTCAATCTGTAGCTTCAGTTGCGTAGAATTTATCTTTTAATTTAAACAAAACCGAGAAAGTTTAAAAAAAAAATAAAACGGTGTGTTTTTTTTTAAACGACTACATTCAGGTTTAATGAAAGGATCTATTTATCGCATGAGCATTAGGACGGTTGTTTCTCCTCGAGGGCAGTTTTTCAATAACACTGACCGACCAGAAGGGGGCGTCAGAGCTTGTATATTTCCTGTCGTTTCTTCACTCTGACGCTGCCCTAAAACCAGCAAATAACTGCACCGCTGCTGCTGCTCTCCTCTCTGCCGAAGTTCATCTTTAACTTGAAAATAAACGTACGGACATTTAAAAAACTCAGGAGTTTAACAATCTGACCCCGAAAAGTACAGTCAGAAAGCTAAAAGTCGAACTGATTCGTTGAATGTCATCATTTTATAGTTATCATTTCTGATTGAAACAGCTTTATGAAGAATGTGAGGGGGGAGATATAGTCTACTTGAGTGAGGCTCAAACCAGGAACTAACACACCTGTGTGTGTGTGTGTGTGTGTGTGTGTGTGTGGTGTGTGTGTGTGTGTGTGTGTGTGTGTGTGTGTGTGTGTGTGTGTGTTGTGTGTTGTGTGTGTGTGTGTGTGTGTGTGTGTGTGTGTGTGTGGTTGTGTGTGTGTGTGTCATTGGTTCTTCTGTCTCTGTGAGGACCAGTTTGAGTTTAAACCTCTGCATTTTTGAAAAGTAAAAGTGACAAAGTTTTTCAAATTGAAGACACAGTTAAAAAGTGTAATTTGTAGACTTTTTGGGACAGTCTTTTAAAGTGAAGACATTTTGTCCTGGGCCGTTTCAGGACATGTCTTTTTTGAGGGGTAACATTTTATAAATAGGTTTAGGTTCAGTTTAGGGTTACTAGTGTTTGTCAATAAGTGCTGTCAAGGGACAGAAATAAAGACCTTTTTGTTTGTGTCAGCAAATTAGCTTCAGCGTATAGCAACAGTATGTGTGTGTGTGTGTGGGGGGGGTGCATGTGTGTGCGTGTGTGTGGGGGGGTGTGCATGTGTGTGCGTGTGGGGGGGATGCATGTGTGTTGTGTGTGGGGGGGGAGGGGTGCATGTGTGTGTGTGTGTGTGTGGTGAGTGTGGCGTGTGTGTGTGTGTGTGTGTGTGTGTGTGTGTGTGTGTGTGTGTGTGTGTGTACTTATTTTTGTGAGGACCAATTTGAGTTTAAGACCTTAGATGAGAGGACTTTTTGTCCGGTCCTCACTTTACTTGGGGAATGATCTTCAAAAGGCTGTGTGAGGGTCTGGACTTAAAGGACTTAAAGGTTCAGGTTAGAATTAGGTTTAGGTCAGGGCTGGGGTTATAGGGTGGGGGTAAGGGTTAAGGGGCAAGGGAATGCATTGTGTAAATGAGTGTCCTCACAAGCATAGCCGTACAAATGCTGCATGTGTTTGTGTTTGTATGTGTCCTGACCAGGTTTTCTTTTATCAGCGTCTCTGTGAGTTTTTCCACATCGACACAAGGTCAAGTCCAAACGGTGGAAACATGTAAGTTATGACACGCAGAGAAGAATGATCTCAAAACAAATGAAGTTACACAGTGTTTATCTAAAGTTCAGAGTTATTTACTTGAGCAGGAAGTTATATCCCTGCTTCTGTTTAACCTTCCGTCTAGTTGAACAGTGACACATACAAGCATCTCCTCCTCAGTTATCACCATTAAACACCGTGTCAGAGAAGAGCTTTATGCAGAAGTTACAGCGTTTGATTTCATGTGAAGTCTTCACTCTCGGAAAATAACGCACAACATTACAAAAGCTTGTCACCCTCAAAGGCAAAGAAAGCTGTGTACCTTTTAACACAAGGTTTTCCTTACTTTAGTTTGTACTTAACAAAACTTGTATTTTGTTCATTTCAAGGCTCCTCAACCACGGGCTACAAGTTAAAATCGACACATTAAAATAATTTGACCTAAAACAGTTTCCTGATACCGTACCTGACAATTAGAGTGAATAGTGTATATATCATAACTTTGTATTGCTCGGGAACATGTATGTACACATTTATCTTGAGATCCAATAAACCCTCGTTCAACTGTGTAGATTGTACCTTAGAGCAAGGCCATAACCAACTTTTGGGGGGGGACCAAAAATGAAAACTGCCTTTTCATGATTATATTCGTTAATGATTATGCGTGCCTGTCGTTGTAGAGCAATTGTTTTCTTTATTTATATTCTTATTTTTTATTTTTATCAATATATTTATGGAACATTTTGAGCGTATTTCAATATTTGAGGGGATCCCATGTCCCCTTCAATGTACTGTGTATCAAAATACAGCCTTGCCTAAGGGATTACACATTGAGTTCTACTGTTCCCTTAATGCTAAAGACAGTGTAGGCCACTCAACCAACACTGAGCAGATGTATCCTGTGAGTGTATCCTGGGTCAAAACTATCTCTATCAAATCCAGGGAAAGCAGGAACATTTAAACAGATATGGCAGCCTTTCCTGGACTATATAGCAGCGCAAAGTAGAGTATACCATGTTAGTTGTTTATTTTATGTTGTCTCCTGTTTGTGTGTTCACTTTTTCAGTTGTGTTTGTGTTCCTTTTTTTTTTAAAGTTTTTTTTAAACTATCTTGATCAAGTTGAAGCCCAGAATGAGTTGCTTTGCTGTGTGTCACTTCTAATCAATAGACTACATAACTAACTCCTCCCAAATAACTATTTTCCGTTTCTGTGTTGTGAGCCGACGCCCGGGGATCTGCCCTTGAACCAGATACATGTTGAGACAGAACTCCCATTCTGCGTGTTTGCTCATTGGAGGCTGAATACAGGAAGACAGAAGAAATAAGACTTGTGTTGGTTTGAACTGTTAGAATGGAGAGGGCTGCAACCGACCAATCGGATGAGGCGGTTTCCTGTTTCACTTCCTTGTTTGTTCATGCAGAGCGCAGACATGCAGTACGTGTAAGACTAGTGGTGTTTGTGTTGAGAAGGCACAACTGAAACACTTTCATCACAGCTGGAAATGAGTGTCATACTGTAGCCCTGTGGCGCTGTAGTACTGTTACTACACACACACACACACACACACACACACACACACACACACACACACACACACACACACACACACACACACACACACACACACACACCGACACACACGCACACACACACACACACGCACACTAGTAAGCTGGAGTTACTGATAACCTTCTAATATGCTTTTACATGCAAAAAGTCAATGAGATATGATGCAAATGTTGCCATGTTTATTATTTATCGTTGAGTGCATCCTTCACTGGTGACAGCAGCTCTTCTGTGTAGGCTACTGTAGAAGAATGAAAGACTTCACTCACATTTCCTATGCGATAGTAAAGATTCTATGGCCCATAGTCTCTTTTTAAAGGTGGAGTCAGCGATTCTGGAGAATGCCTGTTGTCAAAATCACTTTTTGTTAAATTCTCTCATCTCCTCGCTGACTTGTTGATGGTACTATTATTCTATATTTTGTGTCATCTTATTAGTAGGAGATTAAGAATTTCAATATACAGTGCAACTGCCGGTTTTACTGTACATAATGTCACAGCCTGGTTCAAGGTAATGATAAAGAGGAGACCACATGTGACTTTTATCTTATCACTTAATGTATGATTTACTTAACAATAGCTGAATAAAGTACAGTACAGTGATGCATGTAAATTACATGTGTCAGTAATGTGTGCTGTGAGTGGAGTGAAGGGTGTGGTGTGTGTGTGTGTGTGTGTGTGTGTGTGTGTGTGTGTGTGTGTGTGTGTGTGTGTGTGTGTGTGTGTGTGTGTGTGTGTGTGTGTGTGTGTGTGTGTGTTTGTGCATGTGTGTGTTTGTGCAAAAGAAAGCTAACCCGAGACTTTTAAAAAACGTACATCAAGGGAGAGAGGGAGAGACAGAGAGAGAAACAGAGAGAGAGAGAGAGAGAGAGAGAGAGAGAGAGAGAGAGAGAGAGAGAGAGAGAGAGAGAGAGAGAGAGAGAGGGAGAGATGGAGAGATGGAAAGGGAGAAAGTGACTAACTATTACAGCTTATAGCTAGGAGCATGGGTGTTGGACATTCCGCTACACAATAATCAGGAAGTACCAGATACATACCTTGAATAACTTCATTTTCATGCTGCTTGACACTGCTGTCTGCAGACACAAGACACTCAGAGTAACTATTTTATCAATGTTTATTTGTTATGATGTAATATAGGCTTATACCTGACCAGTTTATATTATAGCCTATGTAGTCACATGACTTGCAATTAAGTCAAATTCATGAATGTGGTGTTTTTTCAGAATCACAGAATCCAAAACAAATATTTGCAACTAAACTTTGACTTTAGCTCCAGCGACTCGTGATTTCACTCGGCTTTAATCTTCTGATGTGGAACAACTGGACATCCTCCAGAAGAATTATGAAACAGCTGATCTCCTCTGTTCATATCAACACAAATCTTACTCTGTCCATTGGCCTGGTCTCCCAATCAAAGCAAAGCACACACAGCCAGTGGAATCTGTGTGTGTGTGTGTGTGTGTGTGTGTGTGTGTGAGTGTGTGTGTACGTGTGTACCTTGAGGGAATTGGCAGTGCTGTGAAACATTCATCACACTGCTGAGAGGATTTCAACTCCCTTGCTCTGTCTTGTTGAATTTGCGGTTGATTTGTGTGTGTGTGTGCGTGTGTGTGTGTGTGTGTGTGTTGTGTGTGTGTGTGTGGGGTGTGTGTGTGTTTTTACAGTAGAAAGCTGTCGGGTCAGTGGAGCAGCAGGGAGCGGATCACACACTCAAAGAAGGTTGTGATTATGAATTAATTAGTACATTCGTCATACAACTAAAGACTTGAGATATTCAAGCTCCGAGAAGCTTTTTTGTCCCATATTTATTTGATATGTGTATCAGTGTTGTTGAGATTTAAAGCTACAGTGCGTAATCTTTATATATAAATTAATCTGTAACATTCAAGCCATCGCCAAACGAGTCGACACAAAGTTGATTGAGACTATCAGCTCCACAAAACTCTCTCTGTATTTCTCAGTATGGGAGCATTTAAAAACTGGTGTCAACCCCCGACACTGGCGCACGAGCTCAAGAAGTGCCCACAAAATGTTTAAGTTGTTGATTCTACTGCTAAAAAAACCTGGACTTATAGGAGAATTGAGGAAGACTAATGTATAGATATGCCGTGTAATTACTAAGAATTCCTTATGGGGGCAACAGGAGTAATGTATTTATATGTGACTATTTCAGATTAATAATGGCGCTAATATGACACTGGTGAATCGAAGGCATAAGAATAACTATAAAAATAGCTTTGTTTTCGCTTATGGTCTCATCTGCTGTTACAGGTCATTTATGATAATCATAGGATTTTTTTTTTTGACTGTTTCATTAACATTTAAAAGCGCCTCATAGTCTCTTTAAGTGTTTTGGTTAAAAGTTGTTTCATAGCCTTCACAGCTTAGCTCAGTGTGTGGCATTACATTCACATTAAATACTAAATCACATCAAAGTAGAATCATTGACACTGGAGCATTACAAACTCAGAGCCAAAGTTTATTAGAAGACAAAGTTCAGAGTTTGAGCCTCACTGCTGCTGGTTTGTCATGCTGCTGAACTCAGCTGTCAATCAATGTGTTGTTCTGTCTCCTGATTGGCTGGCTTGTGTATTCAACAGAGAGGTCCCGCCTCCGGAGCAGACAGCTGTACTTTTCCACTCCAAACTCAGATACGACCAACTCTATCCTCCTCCTCCTACTGCGCCCCCCTTCCATCACTCGTCTATTCATAACATTCACACACACACACACACACGCACACACACGCGCACACACACACACACACACACACACACACACACACACACACACACACACACACACACACACACACACACACACACACACACACACACACACACACACACACACACACACACACACACACACACACACACAACACACACAGGCAACAGAGGTTCCTTCCCAAGTTGTTTTGATTGTATTCAGAACCACAAGAGGGTCTGATTGGTTAAGAGTTTTGGTTGAAAAACACAACCCGACATGCTCTCATTTCACTGTGTTTTCACCTCATGTGTTCTGAGACAAGAAAATAAATCCGTCATTTGCTTTAGTATCGTGTTTCTGGATACCTTTCCTGGCCTGTGACTTACGAGGTATATAAAACACTTTAAAAGATTATTATTTTTACCACGAGTCACGAGTGAAGCAGCTTTGATTCTGCAGATAAGGAGCAATGCATGCAATTTTCAAAGGGGTTACAGTCAGCAATGGTGGTTTTCACAAGTCCACAACTCACCTATAGCTTCCTAGTTTTTCCTAACACACAAAAAGACCTCCAAATTACATCTAGTGGAGAGATTCTAGATGCTACAGTGGCCTTCAAGGACAAGAAGCTAGTAGTTACAAAAGATGGCATCATCCACCACTGCCTCAAGTCTTTCCACAATATCAAGTGATGAGGTGAAGATGTATTTAGTTATTTATTCTATAGTACTTCTTCTTCGTCTTCCAACAAGTGCCAGTGCGCCACTCATTATAAAAATGTGGAAAACTGGTGCAACATGGCTGCCTCTGTAGAGATATAAAATGCTCATTCTAAGGTAATAAAAGAGACAATAACTAAGTGATTATACACTAATTAAAAACATACTCATGAATATTATATTCCATTTCTACCAAGTCTGTTTTCCAAATGCCAAATTCACACACTGCACCTTTAAGTCTAATCTGGTTGTATGCAGTCCTGTGGTATTTATGCCTGTTATATGGATCCAAGTGGACTTTCCATTGACTCCTATCAAGTCATTTATTTATTTAGGCATTTTGCTTGTATTTAACAGCTGATTAGAGACAAGAAGAGAGAGAGAGAAAGGGAGAGGGAGAGAGACAGAGAGGGAGAGAGAGAGGGGGGAGAAGGAGAGAGGTTGAGAGACAAAGAGAGAGTCCTGATGTCATGACCGAGCTAACCTAACCCATGTCATTCATATTTTCCTTCTGACAAACTTTAGGTGTGTCTCTGTCCTACAGTCATCGCGGACATGTCTGAACTAACAGCGGCCTCCTCTACTCTTTGCTTGCCTCTTTATGACTATACAACTTTACTTTACCCAGTGGAAACTTTGGACTTATGGGAATTGGTGCTTATCAAAAGCCAGCTAAAAACAGAAATCTTGAATAAAAATTATCAAATTAAAAGTTACTATTACTAGTGATAAAGAAATATATATATTAAACATAAATAAACCGCTTAGTTCACCTTTAAGCCAAGACCAGAGAGGATCGAGGCAGCGACTGCAGACCAAAGATTATAAATGCCTTTTTCTGCTAAACTGTTTACTTGATCATGACAGAGTCAGTAGCACAGTTAAGCCCACACACACACCGAGATACGACAGACAGACAGACAGACAGACACGACAGCCAACACACACACACACACACACACACACAATAGTATCTCAGGATTACAAAAGGCAGTTAATCATTAACATCTAAACTAAGGGAAAACATTTTCAACAACTAGTAAAGGGCATACAAAACCAAGCAACTGGAAAGCTTCTTGGAAAAAGTGAAAAACTAAGATGGTGGTGATTTTTGGTAGGGAGGGCAGAAACGAATCCAGACAAATAAACGTTTGACTCTAATTCTAGTTAGACTGTGCAGCTTTCATAAAGGAATATTACCTTTTCTAAAACGAGTGACTTGGATTTTTTTCTCAATGCTAAATAGGGCATCAGGGTGTGTGTGTGTGTGTGTGTGTGTGTGTGTGTGTGTGTGGTGTGTGTGTGTGTGTGTGTGTGTGTGTGTGTGTGTGTTGGTGATCTTTCTAACCGTTGCTCATGCTTCTCTGTCTGTACTTGTATTGTTGTATTTGTGGCTGGCCCTTCACCAAAAATTCACACTCGTTCACATGATTACTTTTTCATATCTTTGTGAGGACCAATTTAAGTTTCAGTGAAGACATTTATGAAAAGAGACAATAATTTTGCATGAGGAAAAGTTTAAGCATTTTTTCGACTTCACGTCGTCAAAGTGTTTGGGGGATAAGACTTGGATTTAGTGTTGAGGTTAGAATTAAGTTTGTATAAAATAAAGTTTTTGGGGTAAGGAAATGATAGGAAATGGTTCTGTACATGTGTATTTGTTTGGCAGCATTAGCAGAGAAAGTGTTTACGGGGGTACTGATCTACTCTGTAATCTGCTACACACACTTCCTTACTGCCAGTTTCTCTGCATGAGTGTGTGTGTGCGTGCATGCCTGTGTGTGTGTGTGTGTGTGTGTGTGTGTGTGTGTGCGTGTGTGTGTTTGTGTCAGTATGTGTGTGTGAGAGTGTGTCCGCTCACGTTCTCTTCCTGTTTTGGTAGTGTCCGCTGACCAATCAGAGCCAGCATTTCGCAACACAACTCGGCTATCAAGTTAAATCTGCCGCTGACACTGATGACAACAGCAAAAAGTAGGTACAGTAAAAAAACAATAGAGAAGTAACAGCTGTGACCGGCCGCAGTGCCCCTGAGCAAGGCACCAGAACACACTGTATGATAAGATTACAAACCGTTCAAACACAGCGGGTCAGTGTGTCTCTGTGACTCTTGGTTAACACAACCTCAGCGTGGGTTACAGGCTGAGCCAGCTGATCCACAGGTCAAGGGTCATATGAGGTAACTTCAGAGCACACACGTAAACTGTCAGGCAGGTTTTTGTTTAAGGACTTTTAGGAATTTAAAGTGCATTATCCTTAACGAGTTAGTGACGTGATTGATTATAGTCAGAGCAATTCCTGTGTTCTGGAAAACATGCATTATTTATTATGAACATATTGAAAAACTGCAGCAAAATTTTGAATAATGTCAAAAGATTAGATTGTTGTATAGGCTCTGTCTTGTAGTGCCTACAAGACCGTGTTTATAATGTACACTGAGGGGGACAGAACCCCACACTATGCAAATATTCTCAAATTATATTATATTATAGATAATTATATAAAGAAATATTTGCGACCGTAAAATAATTTAAAAGGGTCTGGCACTGGTTATTGGTGCCTTATAGTAGGCCTACATTCTACTACACTTTAAAAAGTAAGAATTATTGTAGGCTACACTGTGAATCCTACAATGTCAATGTAGAACTAAAACCTGCTTAACTGTAATTGATATCATATTATAAGAGGCTATTGACATTGTTAGGGTGGAGCTGGACTCTCTCACAGCCTTGTCACAGAGGAGAATGTTGTCTAATTACACATCATCTTGTACAGTGTCTCCCACCCACATGAGGAGAACATTTAGTGCAAGACCTGTATACTATTTATGTGCAAGAATCACATTATAGATACTCCATAGGAATCATTTCTGCCTGTGGCCATCAAGCCCTTCAACTTAGTGCCAGACACTTTGAGTCAATAAACAAACAGACTTATGATAAGATAAAATATACTTTAGAGAGATAGAGAAATTTGACTTGGGCTCCATACTACTGTCTGCATCACAAAAACACACTTGTTGCAGTGCACACACACACACACACACACACACACACACACACACACACACACACACACACACACACACACACACACACACACACACACACACACACACACACACACACACACACACACACACACACACACACACACACACACAACTTAACATAGGCTTATGCACTCATGCATTAAAGTGCTAAAATTCACAAGGTATAAAAAAATTATTTATTATTAAAAAGTTATAAAATCACAGGTATCATTAAGTCTTGTTTTAATTACAAACTGGTAGTAAAGAAAGACCAAACTGCTTCTCTTCTAGGGAAGCAGCCAAATAGACAGAGAGACAGCTGAAGCTTAATGTACCACTTTTTTTTATCATGCTCTGTAATAATTAGCAGATTATGTTAATAGCATATTGGTAACACAGTAATAAAGGTAGCTATCCCTCATTATGACGTGGTGAAAATAGAGCTAAATCCAGTCATCATGGAGTAAAGAACACGGTTAAGAACCAGTTAAACTTGTCCTGTTAAAGGTTAACTCGCCTATAGCTTAGCAGAGAGCAGCAGTACCCTAATGCCACCTCAGCCTTAAAGAGGAAGTCATGTGATTTGGTTCAGCTAACTCGCTAAACGACATATGCAAATGTTTTCAAGTTTTTAAGAATTGAATTACATCTTATGGCTTTTAATAGTCAACATAAAGTTTATTTTTTCTTTCAAAAATGTAGGCCCAGTCCGTAGATTCTACATTTTTCCCTTCACATTACCTTAAATACACACTATGCAACATTTTACTGAAAAAGTAAATTAACACCAGTGAGACAGAAGTGATGATTGAGTCTGACTACTTTTGTGTGACAGTTGTTTTTTTAATAAAAAAATGTGCATAGTCAACCTTTAGTCTAAATGCAGATTATAGTATCTGCATTGTGTAGTGTTATCCCACCGACTTTCCTTTTATATGTGGTAAAATAATCTAAAAACGGCATGAAATGAAAGCATTATGGACTATAATACAGTTTAATGGAATCATGGATCAGACTAAAGTGAAATTTGCAACCTGTCTGTTCCTCGCACTGTGACCCGTATACCATTATTAGTTTATGACACACAAATACAAAGAGGCTTATGGCTGCCTGCCCGGCCTACGTGGATGTGACCAGCCCACTTCTCTTTATGTAACCCACTTCATGCGCTCGGTATGCAGGGACTCAGTGTTGCACCCTCCCTTCCTGCTTAAATGCCAGTGTGTACAATATGTCCCATCAAATATATAACGTGTTTCTGACAAGTAAATGTTGATAAAATATTGGGTTACTGTTAATATATATGTATATGTAGGCCTATGGATGCTTAAATGGCCTGCAACAACACTATTTATACCGATAAGAGATCAACATAAATGCAATACCTTGGAGTCGAAAAATCTGGTTCTTCTTGAATCTATAGCCTCTGAGTAAATGTGGCCAAGATAAGGGCTAACTAGCCCCAGGGTGTGAGACACCAAGAATGCAAGGGAGTTTTAAAATAATTTTAAAAAGGGCACAAGAGTGTTCAAATGCTTATTTTTGCATGTTGTAATGTTTTATTCTTTATTTATTTTTTCTATACTGCTCATGACTTGCCAGTGAGCAACACCAAGGATATATTTCTAAGATGGTTTAATTCGGGCATTCATCATTACTGAATAGCCCTCATGACATCATGACACAATGACCCTGCTCATAACGCTCATGAAAAAAAACTCACTCACAATAATTTTTATCCACAAAGAAAATCAACCAAGCCCAAGTTACACCATTTAGATATTTATTTATTTATGTTTTTTTTTTCTTTTCATTTTATTCTGTACAGTTAAGACAGTCTGCATCAGCCAATCGTCCGCAAGCTAAACCAGCCAGCTCGACGCTCATTGGCTGTGTGGGCTCACTCCCACCACCCAGCCCTTCTCCCTTTGTGTGTGCAACAATAACAGAAAGGCAGCACTTTACAGCAACCAGACACACTGTACATCGTCAAACATGAACTGTAAAAAAAAAAAAAAAAAAATCTTGATAATGTCATTTAATCTTGCATTTAGTTTCAGCTTCATTTGTAAACCTAGAAAAATACCAACAGGGTGAGATGGTTACACTTTTTCTCAGTACAGTTCTTGTTGTTTTCTAAACTTCAGTGCCAGTATCTTGAAAATTACAAATAAGGCAAATCATCGCTCGAGTATTAAAAAAAATAATACTTGATTTAAAAACATATTTTTTAAGATATTTAAAATGGTGAATTCATCTCACCCTGTGTGCAAATTCTTAAGATTTTAAGGCTAAATGACTCGATAAGATGGGAGATTTTTCTCTCTCCTTGAACAGTATAAGCACAAACCTGGCCCCATTCAGTTTGAGGTTTGAGTTGCACAGTGCACTGCTGCCGAGAAACAAAATGGCTCCCTGAAAGTTCCCCCCCCCCCCTTCAGGGCGTCAGGATGTCACAGAACTCGACAAAGTCCCTCTGCATGAAATTTTGGCTCTTAATCAAATCGTCTTCGGATGGGAAATACTGCATGCTGTCCTCCTGCGGACGCACACACACACTGTCCTGGTGCAGTACCAGCATCTGCCCTGGTGGCGGTGTTGTTGTCTGGTCTCCTCCTCGTGTGGGTTGGGACTGTCCAGGAGGGCTCCTCTGGCGTTCTCCAGCACGCCCAGGTAGAGTCCATGTCTGTCAGCTCCACGTCGCTGTCTGAGCTGCTGCCGCTGTCGCTGCCCACAGAGTCAGAACGCATGTGCAGCATCTGGTACTTCTCGTGCATCAGAAACTGGTTGGTGTTCTTCGGAGCCCGCATCCCCCTCGCTCTGTTCCCCTTGACGTTGGCGGGCCGTAGTGACATGGCCCACTTCTGGAGGTGTCTGGGAGGATGATAGAATGGGTGATGACGTTGAGGGTGCTGTTGGTTGTGGTGGCTAGAGCGCCCTCTCATCGGCCCCCCCCCTCCCCCTCCCCCTCCTCCTCCTGCGACTCCCCTCCGGCCCTGCAGACGCCCCCTGCAGCTCTTGGACCAGCCGTGCTTCCTTCCACTGTTTTTGGACAGGTCCCTCTGCGGAGCCCCCTTGCCATTATCCTGGGTCTGCTCCTGATGACAGCTCTCCCGTTTGCACATCATCTCCGAAAGCATTCTTCTCCTTCTTCTTGTCTTTCTGTCTGGCATTCGCCCTCCTGTTCCTTCACTGCTTTCTGTCTGCTTCACATCCTTGTCCACTGCCCAGTGGCAACAACAAAGGAGAGAGAGGCTGGGTTGATGTTGTGTTAGTTCAAGGTTTAGATCACTAAATGACCCAGCTCCCGTGTCTACCTTTTCACTATTCTAAAGCTTTTTTTCTTGACCTCTGGCTTTGGCTGGTGCATTGCCTGCTCTTCCTCCCCACGCAGCAGCAGCTTGCCTGCTTCGACTGGCTCCCCAAACACAGTCACGCCCCTCCTCTGTCTGTCCTCTATTAATCTATCTTTTCTTCAAAGTCAAAATCAGTTTCTTTCAGCTCTGATTAGTGAACTGAAGAAGTGAGTTTGCTAAAGGGGGTTATAAGCGTCTTGTTGCTGATTTTTAAAAGATCTTATTTCTCAGTTGTTCTCAGGCTGCAGTATGTGGTAGCTCACTCAACTCTGTCAAGCTCTGACTGTGGCTCTGCCTTCTCTTCAGAGCCTGGATAAAGAGATGGAAGGATCCATTCATAGGCTTTAGAGGGAGGGGTGGTCAGGGTGAGTGGATTAGTCCCATATATAGTATATACAAGCCACAGATTAGTCCACAGTCTATTAATTACAATGTAATATGACAGATTCTAAAATATATTTACTTCTCCACGTGTATATAAGATATCATTTCATACTGTTGGCCTGTAGGTGCCTCTGGTTGTTTATATGTGGTTGTGATAAGCAGAAAGACGCTCCCCGCAGCGAGATGGTTCAGTCCGCTTCGGTTTTAGCAGCTGAAATCTGATCTACAGCCGCTGCTGTTACTGCCCCCCCCCCCCCTCTGGACACACACCACACACAACACACACACACACACACACACACACACACACACACACACACACACACACACACACACACACACACACACACACACACACACAACCACACAAACAACAACCATCAGCACTGGGTCAGGAGGACTGTGGAAGCAGTGACAGTTGTGGGGTATTATGTCATGCATACAAGTACCCAGCCCACATGGACTTCCAAGACAACAAAAATACCGTTGCAGTAGTGATTCATTGGCAGAGAAGATCACAGTTTACTCTACACCACATCACATTGCAAACAAAGAACATGGTCTTTTAGTCCAAACAGAAAATATCCCCTTCCTACAACAAACTCAGGTTTTGAGTCATGAAACCAAAATGGCTATACGGTCCACACTGAAAATATGTAAACGTATCCATCATCAAAAAAGTATTTGATGAATTATGAGGAAATATTGTAACGGTCCCTTGACATTCTCCTGACCTTTGGTGATCCTCTGACTTCTCATCTGGTGCCACCATGAGGTTGACATTTGGGATTCTAGTGAAATGTCTCGACAACTGTTGAATAGATTGGCATGAAATTCAGGTCAAACATTCACGTAGACTCTCAGCAGGAATTGTAATAGTTTTGCGATTCCTTGAGTTTGCACCTAGCGCCATCCACTGGTCAAAATACCTATTGGATATTTTGGCTCATGACCAAAATGGCTGAGCTGTAGCTTGTGTTTGATGCTAATTAGCAAATTGTTGGCATGCTGCTGTCACAATAAACTTAGATGGAGAACTGCTTCCTGCAGCTACTATCAACACAACTTTCCCTGTTAGTACATTTATGTTCAGTTCAAACACATTCAGATCGTTGCAGGACACAACAAATCTATACATGTGCAGCTGTGAGGTATATTACACAATACACACTGGGGCAGAGGGAGGGGGGTCACTGTTTACTATATGTGTTCACAATGGATCGATGGATGGATTGATGGATGTCAAAAAGGTGCCAGCAACCCTAAAGCCCTGATCCTGGAATCGCCCGATTCAAACTAATGCACTGTGAGATAAACTCACATGTCGGGACCCTTAATGTCAAAAAGACATTTAAGAGAAGGAATGATAGAAAGAGAACATTTACCACTAAGTAAAACAAATACACTCAGGTTCAAATACATTATATAAAAGTGAAATGTATAAATTGTATCCTACATTTTTACATTTATTTTAGGTTTAGGACACCACCATCTGCTGGTGACAACATGACATAGCAGCACTTTGAGGCGATTTACCAAGTGACGTGGTGAATGAAAATGAAAGTAGATTTTTGATCATTGCTTGGGCGCCATTACAGGGAGTGACATCTCTGCTGGAAAACACACATTTGGACAGTATAAAGAAGAAAGGGAAAGGCACTGTAACTTGGTGAGTTACAGTCCTGCTATTGAAGATAAAGTTGAATTTGATGTCAAATGGCTGAGAAAAACACTCTTTTGGAAAGTTACCTGAACTGCCATGTGTGTTCAGAGACTTTCAGAGAGCCTGTTTCTCTCAGCTGCAACCACAGCTTCTGTTTAAGCTGCCTGAAAAAATTCTGGGAAATAGCTGAAAACAAAAACTGTCCTATTTGCAAAAGAAAATCCTCAAAGGACATTACTATCGTAAACTTTACACTAAAGGATCTTGCTGACTCATATGCTGGGAGACAGAAATCTGGGTCATCTGACAGTGAAAAAGGAGAGAAGACGGTGGAGGTAGTTTGCAGTAAACATCAAGAAGAGCCTAAATTGTTCTGTGAGGACGAGCAGAGAGCTATTTGTCCCGTCTGTGAGTTTTCTCTCCACCAGAGTCACAAGGTGGTTCCTGTAAAACAAGCAGTCAGCGGCCTGAAGGACCAGCTGAAATCTGACCTAAAGTCTCTACAGTACAAGAGGGGCAAATACAAACAAGTGAAAGAAACATACAATGAAGTTGTTCAACACTCCAAGAAGCAGGTGTTGTCCACAGAGAGGCAGATCAGAGCAGAGTTCAAAAAGCTCCAGCAGTTCCTGAAAGAGGAAGAGGAGTCCAGACTGGCAGCTCTGAGGGAGGAAGAGGAGCAGAAGGGCAAGACTGTCCTTAAAGAGATGAAGATGATTGAGGAGCAGATCTCCTCTCTGTCAGACAGTATCTCTGCTGTTGAAGAAGAGCTGCAGAAACACAACGTGCCATTCCTCAGCAGTTATAAAGCCACTCAGACCAGAGCCAGAGGCCAGAGCTCAGTGGCAGATCCACGGCTGGTCTCTGGAGCTCTGATAGATGTGGCCAAACACCTGGGCAACCTGGCCTTCAGAGTCTGGGAGAAGATGAAGGAGAAGGTCCACTTCAGTCCGGTCATTCTGGACCCAAACACTGCAGCCCACTGGCTCTATCTGTCTGATGATCTGACCAGTGTGAGACACGGAGACCCAAATCAGAAGCTTCCGGACAATCCAGAGAGATTCACCAAGTATGCCACTGTCCTCGGCTCTGAGGGCTTCAGCTCAGGGGAACACAGCTGGGAGGTGGAGGTGGGAGACCATCCTCACTGGAATATAGGTTTGGTTAAAGAGTCAGTTGACAGGAAGGGAGAGGCACTTGCTTCACCGAATATGGGATCTGGTGTTTAGTGCATCGCAGTGGAAATACACTAATGGAGCTAGTCAGACCGTCACAGTGAAAAAGAGTCTCGATAGGGTCAGAGTCCAGCTGGACTATGACAGGGGGGAGTTGTCCTTCTACGACCCTGAAGACATGACTCACATCTACACTCACAGAGACACTTTCACTGAGACACTCTTCCCATATTTCAATATTGGAGCCACTGGTGATGTAAAAATCTGTCAAGCTTATTTTTCTAAATAATGTTCAGGGACTGTCCTAACTTTTACCTTCACCATTTTTGAACAATGGTCATTTGAGGTTTAATGTGCTTGTTATTGATTGATTCTTTAACTTCTAGTATCATTTGACATCAGTTTTAGATTTCTAATGAGTTAGTATCATGTTTTAATTTCATTTTTTTTCCGCAACAGAATCTCAGTGGAGGCTAATGTGTATCAGAACACATTCTGGCGCTGATTGATTGTTATTTTTGGAGTTGTTGTCAAGGGTCTTAGATACAGTATATATGTTTTAGACTTTATTGTCTGAATGAATTATGCAAATGTTTTCATCTCCATTTATTGTTTTCATTCAACTCACTGTACAAACATGCAGAAACAAATCTTGTTTTAAAATGAAATCTACCTTTGAAAGATATTTAGCAGTGACTGATTTAGTTATGTTTATTTCAGCCAATATATGTAAACGGTGGTAACTCCTTCTTTTGCTATTCTAATTACTTTTTCATGGACTTCAACGGAATTTCTCTTTATGTCCTTGGCATGAAATTCAGGTCAGATATTCGGCCCTTCAGCAGGAATTGTGCAATTGTTTACAACAAGCGCCATCCACTGGTCAAAGTACCTATTTGAAACTTTGACTCATCACCAAATGGCTCAGCTGTACATTGTGTAATTGGCAAATTGTTAGCATGCTGTCACAATTAACTAAGATGGGGAGCTGCTTCCTGCAATTACTATTATCACAACTATCCCTGTTTCTGTCAGGACATTATGCATCATAAATGTGCAGCTGTGAAGTTTTATTACCCGGGTAAAAATGTACTACTCTTTTGGACAATAACGCTCTGAAATTGAAAGTGACAATTTCTAATGATGTCAAAAGTACAACCTAGTGTCTTATATAATTTAAATATAAATAATAGTGGATTAACATTTATAACGTTTGTAAGATGATTTTTTTCCTCGTGTTTCCCCATTTACTGGAATGGTATTTGTTCGTCTGTTTGTTTTGCCATAGAAATCAATAGCATGTTATGTTAATAACAAGGTCTCACACCAATCTGTAGGTATGTCTATCATCGTCACATGAGCTGTTATTAATAAAAAGGTACCATAATTTTAAATGTTTATGTCCTGTAGTACATTAATTTTTAGTTGAGTCTGTATTGTGAAACGTACCTTCGACTAAAACTTGATAGTTATAAATAAAGTTTTTTTCAAAGCGGTCAGCTGCTACCTATGAGCTGCTTCACTTCGGCATCACAACCACAACAAACATGGCGTCGGGAGGCGGCGGCGGCTAACGGAAAAGAACCGGTGGAAAAAAATCCTCTAAAAATCGTTTCATTTAGGAGTTCTTTACTGGACAACGGGGTCATTTTTACTAAATAGATCTCAGGATGGAGCCCGACCCGTTTCTAGAGGATGTATCGGAGCGGAAAGTGTGTGTTGTCGGGTCCGAGCTGGTGGAAAACTACACAGTAAGCTTTCATTTAGCTTGATAGCATCTCTTAGCTTAGCACGTAGCTTCACTTAGCTTAATGTTTGGCACAGACATTGACAGTTATGCTACATTGATAAAATGTGTCTTATCAATTGAAACGTAAGATGTTGAGTCATTATGCTTATTTTTTAGTCATGTTTTATTTTTTATTGCATTAAATTAACCTGACATATCTCACAGCAGCGGCTAACGTCGCGTTAGCTGAGCTGTCAGACGGGTTCCTCAACTTGCAAGATTAAAGATCGTTTATAATATGCACAACAACAAAAGGAGCAGTCAGTCGTTAGCAATTAAAATGTTCTCAGGCTCCCGCCTGCAATGCAACGCAATGACAGTAATTATAAAGAAGAACTCAAGTGAAGAGAGCCAACCGTCTATAAAAACACAAAAATTGTGCAAATGTACAACCGGTGTGGCTAGTGTTTATTGTCTCTGCGTTGTTTAGTGTCGTGAATAACAATGTGCAATAATACATTTAAAAAAACTTACCTGACACACGGTAAAATCAAACAAAAACGTCAATGAGATATCCCGTTAGCTTCAGCCCCTAAATAGTTAAACTACATACAGAAAAGAGTTCGCATACAATACAATATGTTTAAGCTAACATGTAATTTGGGGCAACTACTAAAACAATTCCGCTTACCTGTCACAATGGGAAAGGTAACGGCGGGAAAAGTATTTTATACACGTAAGGTGACCCCGAAAAATGACGTAGGAGCTATTTGACAAACGAAAATAGGGATTCTCATGAAAAACACAGGTATTAATATTTTGTGTAATTACAACATATTATGTAACTAGTTAGATAACACAAGTGTAAACTGTAAATGAACGGACACACTTGGGAAACTAGGTGTAAAGATAAACAATGTAAAAAAAAATATATAATATTATGTTACTAGGGATGGGTGTTTCAGAATTTTCATTGATACCAACATCAATACTGATACTGCTTATCTGTATCATAAATATTATATGGTCTCCATAGTTTGGTGAAAAAAATAAGGACATGTCCTGCAAAGACTCAGCATGTTGTAATACTCATTGATTGTCCTGTTTCAGGTTTATATCATTGAGGTGACGGATGGCGAGCACAGGTGGACTGTGAAGCATCGCTACAGTGACTTCCACGATCTCCATGAAAAGGTAAGAGACCGGAGCAGATCAGCTGGTGGCTGTTTGTCACTGTCAGTCAGTGATTAACCTGCTTAGCGTGACTGACTCAAGAAAATTCAATATTAATACACATTCTAGACTGTAAATGTGCATGTTGCTAGCTACGGTGGGCCCCTTTGTTTACATATCCATATACCAGTTTACAGAGCCAAGGCTGTATATTAACAATTAATTTTCCAGCGCCACACAGTTCAGAGAGTTAGCAAATTGTGAGGAGATTTTCACTGATTTTGACAACAAGCGTTCTACAAATTCGCTGACTCCATCCTTTTAATTAATGAATCTTTAATATAGAAACAACACTCTCAAAACACCAGTTCACGTTTTTGTTTTGCCTAATAAATAAATGTTATTATTTCCTCTGTTTGTTTCCCTTCAGCTGACGGCAGAGAAGAAGGTGGACCGCGGGCTGCTTCCTCCTAAGAAGATGTTGGGGAAGAACTCAAAGAGTTTGGTGGAGCGCCGACAGAAGGAGCTGGAGCTTTACCTGCAGACGCTGCTGCTGCAGTTCCCCCAGGCCACGCCCACTCCGCTCGCCGGCTTCCTGCACTTTCACCTCTACGTGAGTTTGGGTCGGGCAATGTGGTCAAAAATAAGTAGATACAATAAACCGGTATATATCCCGATGTACACATTTTTTTTCAGATGTTTGGCTATAAGGTCTGGGTCAAATTTATAGTTCAGCTTTGGGGTGTTCTGGTGGCGTAGTGGATAGAGTGTTGTTACGGTCACAGGTTCAAATCCGATCCGTAGACCTTTACTGCATGTCATCCCCCCCTCTCTCTCTGTCTCCTCATTTCAACTCTTTTCAATCAAATAAAGCTTAAAAAAAAGGCCCAAAAATAATCTTTAAAAAAATGTATAGTTCAGTTTATTTTATAGCATATTGAGATCAGGGCTCTGTTCAGACTCAGCAAGTTCCTCCAAAACAAACTTGGAGACATATGTTTCATGGGCCTGATATTTTCTTGTGTACGGGGGAAATGTCATGTTGAAACAGGAAAGGACCGTTCCCACAGTGGTGACACAACAGACGAGTACAATTTGTAATTTCCTGGTAACACCCAGTGCTTTGTTGTTGTTCTGCTATATAGCTGGAGGACTTTATGAAGCAAAAATGCCATCCGATAGAACATTTTCTGTTTTGTTTTTATATAATTTAAAACTGAATACTTTTTAGTGTTGGTCAGAGAAAAGAGGAACTTTCAGTGGTCATCTGGTAAATTGTGATTTTTTTCATTTTATAAATTGCATTGAAACAATAGTGTTTGGTTATAAAAAACATATTTGACATACTGACTCAACACTTGTGTCTAAATAAACGCCTTGTCTCTTTTACTGAAAGCTGTGACTTAACCTTTACCTCACTGAAACAAGATCAAATACATCTGTATTCCCGATTATGAAACTGACTTTAAACTTTGTGCTATATTTAAGTGATTCCAGTTTTTAACAGTTTTTTTTGTCTCTTTCAGGAGATTAACGGCATCACAGCAGCACTGGCCGAGGAGTTGTTCAATAAGGTTGGTTTCCTGTCTGACCTAGATAAATAATCTAGAACATTTTCAGATTTAGTCAAATATCTGGTTTTAGTCTGTTTTATTCTTTGCAGCTGTTAATGCAAAGGGAAACATCTACACCTACAGTTGTTCAGAAACACACTTGTGAAGTGAACAGGATCTGACCTGTGTGTGTGTGTGTGTGTGTGGTGTGTGTGTGTGTGGTGGTGTGTCCGTGTGTGTGTGTCCGTGTGTGTCCGTGTTGTAGGTGAGCAGTTGCTGCAGGCTGGCGAGGTGTTCTCTCTCCACCCCTTGCAGCTTTACTCCGTGTCCCAGCAGCTGCGTCTGGCCAAACCCACGTGTTTTAACGGAGACGCAAAGACCGACCTGGGACACATCCTGGACTTCACCTGCAGACTCAGATACCTCAAGGTAACACACACACACTTCTTTATGTTACTCAAATCCCCATCATAAGCAAGGCAAGTTTTTTCATATAGCATGATTCATACACAAGGCCATTCAAAGTGCTTTACAGGGGAATAACATACATTAAGATTAGACATAAGAAAATATGTAAATTGCATTTTAGAGACAAGCAGATTAATGATTTAAAATGAAAAGAAATCGTGCATATTTGATTGTCCTGACTTTCTTTTCTCAACGTCATTGTAAAAGAGGGTCAACCCTCAATTGATCTATCGAGGATAAATAAAGGAAAATTAAATGAAAATGAAATTTTCGTACGTATAAGTGGTGAATGTTCTGACTGGTTTTGTGTCTGTGTTGGTCAGGTGTCTGGTACCAGCGGTCCAGTAGGAACCAGTAACATCCTGGAGAGCAGCCTCCCCTTCGACCTGTCTGTCTTCAAGTCCCTGCTGCAGATAGAGGTAACGCTCCGTCTGACTCTCCTCGTCTTGTTGTTTACGCCACTTATGCACACATCTATTATTTATTATTTGCTTGACGGTAATAAAATAATATAAGCAATCTGTATTTACTGAATCGCAGCAATAAAATGCATAATGCGATGTATCGCTGAGGTATTGGTCATTAAGTAATTATGTAATAGTGTCATATTCTCTTGTGTGTGTGTGTGTGTGTTTCTTTATAACAGTGGTGATGGAACTCACCTATTCAACTGTATGCTGTTTGAATTATTTCGATTTTTGTCTCTCCCTCTGTCTTCAGATCAGCGAGTGCAACTCTCTGCAGATTCGAGGTCTATCGTCTCTGAGGTCGAGTCTGGCCACTCTGACTATCCACCGATCCACAGAGACGATGATGGTAAAGTTTAGATTAAATACCATTCTGTGTTATACATGTTCAAGCAGTAGTCTTGTATGTTGTGAACTGAACCGTGTATTGTTATTTTTTTATTTTATTTTTATTTTTTATATCAAATTGAAACACTACTAACAAGACTTCACCACCAAGCAATCACATAACATAACAAACATGATGAATCAAATCAATAACACCATAACAACCAATGACCATGAATCAACAACAACTATGACAGGAATAACACACACACACACACACACACACACACAACACACACCACACACACACACACACACACACACACACACTCACACTACGAGAAAAACAAAACAACATACCAATTATTATCCTCATTTTATTTAATTTTCACAAGGCCTAAGCTTGTCCTTAATATAGTTGATTTTCCATCACAGTCCTTTTATAGGCAAGGCAAGGCAAGTTTATTTATATAGCACAATTCAGACACAAGGCCATTCAAAGTGCTTGTAGTTGAACCATGTAATGTCATTCTGCTCCAGTCCATCCTGGTCCCGGAGGCGAGTGAGTTCTCCCAGTGGGAGGCGGAGGGGGCGGAGTCAGGCTGTCCCGTCACAGCTGTCGTCCCAACATGGAGGAACCTCACCACGCTGGACATGAGCCACAACTGCATCAGCACCATCGACGACGCAGTGGTGAGACACACACACACACACACACACACACACACACACACACACACACACACACACACACACACACACACACCACACACTGACACAGTTTGGGCTGGCCTTAGACCTGTTATTATTTTTATGAGTTTTATTATTCCACACAATAATGTAGAGAAAATAAATGCTTATTTGTTTACATATGCAACAATATATCAACCATGTTGGAACCCACCACCTTTTGTTGAAAAAAAAATGAAAATTTTGCATGAAAGAAAATAATTTCAAGCCTGGAAAAGCCATTTAAAAATGGGAAGAATTAATAATTATATAATGACCCTATAATAAATGTTAAATGTATATAAAGTTCATCATATTTTTTTCATCAAGTTCACAAATATTTATATCGGAAGAATTTGTTCAAAAAATAATATACAAAAAGCTTTATGTGTGAATAAAGGAAAGTTTAAATCCCTTTCTTTGCGCTGACTGCGAGTTCTTCTCTGTTGTAGAAACTGATTCCAAAGGTTGAGTTTCTGGATCTGAGCTACAACCAGCTGTCCACTGTGGAAAACCTCCAGGTACGTGACAGCAGCACAGAGTCTGTATCATGTCTATGGATGCAACTCAAGATTAGTTTCACTGTTGATAAACAAAATGTTTTTTTTTTTAAAGTTTTATTTAAGTAAATTGATTTAGCTGCTAAATGTAAGAAAAAAAGTTACAAATACCCACAGTTTTCCAGAGCCCAAGTTAATGTCTTTAAATGTCCTGTTTTGTCCAGCCAACAGTCACACATTCAAAACACATTTATTTCAATATAATGTTTAAATCCTCACATTGTATAAAGTGGAACAAGTAAATGTTTACCATATTTACTTGATACTATGATGAAAATAGACCCCAATACAGCTTGGCAGTTCTTCATTAGTGCAAACTAGATTCTTACCATACGGATGAATCTACGTCACCATTTGGCTTCAATGGTCAAAGTTGTTTTTCAAATCTTAGGTAGAGCACTAAAGTCATTTCCCATACATAAAATATATTTAACATATTGAAGAAATGTCAATATTAACACTAGCATTTATGTGTTTGTTAACAACATAGTCATTTAATTCAGCTTATATCTAAAAAAAACATGCAAAAAAGTGTGCAGTAACTCTTTAACAGTAATACTGAAGTGCGTGTGCCTTTTGGTTGCAGCACCTGTACAATCTGGTGCACGTGGATCTGTCCTACAACAGCCTGCGGGTCCTGGAAGCCGCTCACACTCGACTGGGGAACATCAAGACCCTGAGTCTGGCCGGGAACCAGCTGACCCAACTGACCGGCCTCACCAAGCTTTACTCTCTGGTTAATCTGGACCTCAGCCACAACCAACTGGCTCAGGTAACTACACTGGAGGAGTTATCATGGTCTATTGGTCAAAATGATGAAGATATGTGCAGAAAATCTTATTCTTTTTTGTGCTGTATTGTAGGAGTGCAAAAGATACATTTACTGTAAAGGAGAGAGAAGAGAAAGAAAATAAAACTTAACTGATTCTAACTGTAGATGTAATTGATCATCCATATACATTGAAACGAAGATCCGACCTTGGCCCTCTTCAAATATTTCCTTTCCTCATATCCTGTCATTTCTCTACTCCTGACTCTCCAATAAGGGAATAAAATGCCCAAAATTTAAAGGAAGTAAATCGAAAATAATTACTGAGTCAAATTGTGGAGGAAAACTTCAAACCGTAGCTCTTGTGAAAAATTCAGAGTTTATTGCTGCAGTTTTGAAGAAGTTGATTTGGGTTGTTTCTGACTTTCGTTTATGTTTCCAGTTGGAGGAGATCAAGAATATCGGCTCTCTTCCCTGTCTGGAGAAACTCAACCTGTCCTTCAACCCCATGGGCATCATCCCCGACTACAGGACCAAAGTCCTGGCCCAGTTTGGAGACCGAGCAGCTGAGGTACAACACAAAAACCACAGCACTACTGTACTACTACATCTACCCCTTTGACTGGGCAATATGGGCTAAAAATAATAGTGCGATGTTTGTAGACTATACCCAATACACAATATTTATACGTCATAAAAGCTCAATTTAACAATTTTTTTCATAACATGCATTCAAAACAATGCTTTAGTTTCTGGGCTGCTAATACTGTTATTACAGCCACTTCTAAAATCACTACTGCTATTTCAATAGTAACTGCTTATACCACATATATGACTACTCCTTCAATTCTAGTCCATCAATATTTTTGCCCTCTGTCTCTGCGTTGCCAGGTTTGTCTGTCTTTCTTTTTTCTTTTTTGCTTGAAAAAAACATATAAAAAAAAAAACTTGTAGGATGCTGTTAATGTGAACAATAACATAGTATAGTTAACCTATTTTTGCTCCTACCATAAAGTATAATAAAGAATAAAAATAAAAAAATCTTGCCCATCAGTATCTTTGCCCTCTCTGCCTCTGCGTTGCCAGGTTTGTCTGGACAGTCAGGTGACCACAGAGAAGGAGCTGGACACGGTGGAAGTGTTGAAAGCCATTCAGAAAGCCAAAGAAGTCAAAGACCGGATGAGCATCAGCAACGACAAGAAGGTACGCTCTGTCACACTGGATGGTACAGCAGGAGGCGCTCTCACAGCCGCAGAGAACAGTTAATAATATGGTGGAATATTTGTCAGTATTTATACGTGTCGTACGGACATACCGTTTGCACTTTAAAGATTGTTTAATTGTTTTTATAAAAGAGTTAAAATATGTAATTATTTTTCATTTATATTCAAAGTGTTAGTAAGTCATTTATGTTGCTTTTTTTTAAGCACTGTGAGACAGAGGAGGTTAGAACCAAGTTTTTCTTTTATGTACATCACATAGAAGAATTTTACCCAACGACAGCACTATATATTATATTTTTATATTTTACACATTATCAGTGAGGAGAGAATCATGTTGTGCACTGATTTGACTCCTGAGACTTCCACATTTATTTTGAACTCTTGTGAAGTAGATACAATGTTCACTCAAAACCACTGTCAAGCGTTACATCTTTGTTACATTTTTTTTGTTAAATCTTTTTGTATAATCATAATTTCCAAATAAATGAACCCTGAAACCTGCTGTAGTCGTTTTTATAATTCTCTAACCTTTTATATAGACAAACGAGATCAAGTAAATTAACTAACCGATCATAATGACTTAATCTGGCACTACAGCTGTGTGTTCTGTTAACTACATAAGTGTTAGTTGAAATACACATTTACAGAAATGGACAACCAGACAAGTTTTTTTTAGATGAGAGAGATTTTGCACATCAGCAGCAGAGTTCTTACAAGCCTGGCATGATTGTATGAGTGGTGTTGCAATCTTACTTATATATATATATTTTTTTTTAAACAAGATTTGAATGATCAGTGAAGTTCATGAGATAGATATGTCTTGTGTTTTTAAACACAGCCTGCAACATTGTGTGAGTCTGCAGTATTTCCTGTTCCTGTTGAGGCTTAGAACATATTATTTGGAGCTTATTTATTTTTAATTTTTTTGAAAAAGCTTCAGTTATAATTGTTTCGACTCTTTTGCTTTTGAGAACAGCTAAAAATATTTTTATAAACATATCCTCCAGCCGAAAATTTTTTAATTGTCAAGGTGTCCACAAAAAATTATATAATTTACTACTAACTTCAGACCAAAAGTACTATTAAAGTTTAAAGAACTTGTACTGTAAGGTGACGTCCACCATTCTTATTCCTGTCTACACAGCTAAGGTTGGCTCGGTTGTTTTTCCAGGAGGGAAACACATCTGTTAATCGGCACAACACTGTTTTATGATCACTGAACAAATCAGAGATGTGGGTGGTTGCTTAGAAACGGAACCAAATGAGGCCAAATTATTTTTGTTCGGCTTTTGTTTGTTATTCATGAAATGCAGCAGTAAACACCAGTGGTGCTTGTAGATAGAGCAAGCCATATTTACATACGGATTGTGTCGCTTTTGAAACAAACAAAGGCTTTACAGAGGATCATTACTGTGTGTTTAGCCTTGATCCATATAAAGCACAATCTTTATTGTACATTTATATTTTGATTATACTTAAAATAATATGAATCAAAATGCATCTTCTTTGAGGCAGAAAAGTGTCTTCTCGCAGTGATCTTGGTCATTCTGTGAAGTGTAATAATATATCCACAACACAAACCTTTACAAGTCCCCATGCAGAAGAAAACCGTTGACATAATTTTTTGTCAAAGGTTCACAAAAGCAAAACATATTGAGTGCAGATTATTCAGTTTTCTGCACATTTGCAGACTTAAGCCCCCTACAAGAAACTTTAAATGCTTCTGGAAGAATCTCGTTTTTACTACTGGTGATCTAACATCCTAAATGACCTGTAACGAGACCATCAGCTAAAACAAATATATTTGTATCTAAATTATTATTAATGCCTTTGCACGGGTACAAATCCCTGCCAACTTTTTTACTTATTTATTTATTTTTTATAAGATTTTATTTTATGTGAGACAATACAAGGAACCACAAAGTGTGAGACAACACACACATAAAGAAATACCCGCCAACTTTGACAAAACGATTTATGGCAGGCAGACCTGAACAGCCTGTGTTTCCCGGTACTAAATCAAAGTTGACTTTGCTTCACCATGTCATATTACCATAATCATCTGACATAGTCTGTTAATGTGACTGACTGCTGGTCTCTGAAGGCTCCTCTCCTCTCTGTCCTCTCGTCAGATCAGTGAGGAGACCAGGCCGTCTGCTCTCCTCTCCTCCTCTCCCTCTCCCTCCTCCTCTGCTCTCACTTCCTCTTCCTCTCCGGCCCGCCCAGCTGTCTGTCCCAGCCAAGGTAATCATGTATGTATCAGGCTGTACAGGGCCGAGGGAGGGGATGGGATTTGGTTTTTAATATGTCCTGTAAAAGGCTAAATACTTAGGCAGACTATGAGAAAGCGGTTAACTTTCTGTTTTGAGAAGAGGTCTACAGAGTAAACATGATGGGTGTTAGAGGTGGAGCCAGTGATTCTGGAGAACCGCCTTAAAATCAGGGAATATCTCCTCACGATCGCTACCTGTCTGTACTGTGTGTGCGCTGAAAAAATTCAGTGTTCATACACAGCCTAGGCTCTGTGAACGGGTATGTAACAAAGTGACATGTAAACAAAGGGGCCCACCATAGCTAGCAACATACCAGTTTACAGAGCCTAGGCTGTGTATTATCACTGGATTTTTTTCAGCATGCACACAGTCATTACAGACAGGTAGCGGATCGTGATGAAATATTCACTGATTTTGAAAACTTTATTTTGAGGACAAGCATTCTCCAGAATCGCTGACTCTGCCTTTAATTCCACAGTGTAGTAACATACAAGTTTAAAACTTATCACAGATTATAAAAGCACAAAGTGCAATAAGTGACTGCAGAAAATAGGGTACTGTGCAACAACAGGGTTATCACTGTCTGTATTAGCCCACAATATTGCTCTGGTGCGATGTTTTCACTCAATAATGTCAATAATGACTTCTTCCATCTCTCTTAAGTTACATTTATCATCACATAGGTGGCACCAGCCTCAGTAATACGTCCATAAAACATAGCTATAATCATTTATCCACAGAGGGCACTGAGAGTATATTTCTGATCAGTTAGATTTAACACACTGACTCCTCTGATGAGTGATGGCCTTATGACTGATTACATTATGATCAGCAATGTCACTAACGTTTGTCTGGAGGTTTTATAACACTCTACTAATGCTTACCAACACCTCTTGCGCTAATATTTGTTAATGCGGCAAATTTCATATGTACATAGTGCAAAATTAACAATGACGTCAAGTTTTGGCAATTAAATGACACTTCAGTATGTCACATCAGTCCAGAATTGAAGAGCGTGTTGTAATTACCACCAGTGTCATTGATCTTTTCCTGTTTCAGAAGTGACGATCAGAGAAGAATCAACAGTTCCCCCTCTGCCCCCCCTCCCCTGGACACTGCACCCCCACCAAACTTAAATACACATACACACCACGAGTCTGCTCAACCCACCACTAAGGTAAGACATCAGCTAGATAGACGAGAGGTAGTTTGATTATTATGGGAGGAGGGACTGTACAGAAATCTGCTAAGAGGATTTATGTGACAACAGATTAAAAAAATGTAGTTTACATTAACAGTACCATTGATGTAAATGTATTGATCAACAAACATATTGCATTGACATTTTGGTTTGTTTGCAGGTACATCAACCTGCTGTCAGTCTGTCTGAACAAACACGCCATGGAGCTCCTACAAGTTTCACTACCACTACTACTACAACCACTACAATCACTGTCTGGTCAGTATTTAAACAACAGTGCTACTACTGTAATATAAATTAACTATTGGTCGTGTTCATTACTTCAAAAATAAAAAAAAATCTCCATCCCCTCTGTCTGTCTCGCTCCTGCTCTCGCTCTCTCTCTGTCTTCTGTCTCTGTCTTTTGCTAGTTGTGTCTGCTGCTCGTCCAGACCAGATGAAACCAGTTGCCTTTCCTGCAGTGCATCCTGGTGCCCTCTGCTTCCCGCTCACCTGCTCTCCTTCTCCTCCTTCAACAAAGACTTCATTACCCAGATCTCCCAGCGGCTCGGCTCCAAACTGAAGGAGCCGCAGATTAATAACAAGGAAGAGGGGGAAGAGACGGAGGAGGAGAGAGAGGGGAGGAGAAGATATCTGAATCCAGAGAGGTTCAGTCCCTTGTGGAGGCCATCGAGGTTGGAAGGTAATTTAACCAGCAAAGCCTTTACTTACTGCTTTCTTAGATTTATACAGGGTCGCAGTGTTTGGGATTTCCATTTTTTTTTATTTTTTATATCTCCTTAAATTTGGACTGATTTCTGAGATCCCTAAAGGAGCCATTGCATTTTTGGAATATCCAATGGTCTGATTACCCCTTCAAATTCCCACTGATGTCTTTGAATCCATTCATTTTCTATTAATTTGTGATATCCTCAAGGATTTTATGCTTCCCTAAAATCTACGCTATTATCTGGCATATAAATTTCCTCTTGGATTCCCAAATGTTCTGACTAGTTTCTGGGATTCCTTAACATTATTGATGGTTTCCAACTCTATACAAATCTCATACCTAATAATAATAATCTCAAAATCAGACTCAGTTGGATTTTTTTTAAATTGTTGAAGGTCCAGATCGAGATTTTTTCACCGGTAATACCAATAGTAAAATAGAATTAAAGACAAAAAAAGAGACAAAATATTCATCCACTGTTTATGTTTCCTATTCCAGTCCAGGCTCGAGGGACGGATACTTTGAGATGGGTCTGGACGACTCTGTTGAGGAGACGGTTTGCACTTCATCGACATCGCTGGCTGTCCCGTCCACAGAGGAACCCCCAGGCCCGCTGGAGGAAGAGGGGGGGCTGTGTGAGGGAGGGGGAGGGGGATGAGGGAGTGGGAGAAGAGGAGGTGAAGGTCCGCAGGGTTCTCTGGTGCTACTGTGTTCAGGTGAAGGAGGAAGTGGAGCAGAAGAAAGCTTGTCTGGTGCTGACCGACCAACTGCTGGGCCTGTTCTACCTATCAGAGGATTTCACATGGACCAATCAGGACACAGGTAAACACACAGTCAGCCGCAGTTAAACTTAATATAATGATAATAACATATGATACGATTTATTTGTGCTTCTCTTAGACATTCAAAGACATTATGTACGACTTTAAAATCTAAAAAAATCAAGAAAAAACTATTCACAAAATACAGAAAATGAAATTCTCAAAGACGCTCGCATGAAATTCAGAAAACAAATAAAAAGTTGGGAGTGGAGTCATTATAGATAAAATGTGAAAACTTGATGCTCTTTTTAATTTTTTTTTATTTTTATACATGATAGTAAAATGTAATATAAAGAGCTATTTGTTGTCCTGTCCCCAGCCCAGTCCTGTCCTGTGGCTGCGGTGCTGTCCAGCCTGCAGACAGACGTGCTGCTGCCGTTCCCCCAGCTGCTGCTCTCGTCCCGGGCCGAGCTGCCTGACTCCTGCCTCTCCTTCGGCCTGCGGGACGGTCCCACACGCTGGTTCCTCTTCTCTGAGGCCGAGGAACTCAGACAGACCAGGGCAGAGCTGGTGGAGCTCATACAGGTCAGAGAGCAGCATAGGAGACATTTACAGTTCCTAAATTTAAAACAATAAAGAGTCTGAGGGCAAGCGCAAAAAAAAAGCAAATGCGCTGCAGATGCAGGATGTGTGGCCCGGGCGTTACCTTCTACTTATCTGTGGAAATGTTCAAAATATTACAACTTTGTACTAGTTCTTTTTATGCCCCAAAAGTGAAATTTAATTTGCAGACATGACTTGGGTCCAACTGAGCATTAATTTCTGCTGTATTATGTAGAAATACATGAAACTCACATGAAAATTGTGAGATGGATACACACCAGAGGACGCAGGCTGAAGTCTTTCATTCATTTTCTCAGCATCTTCCTAAAGCCTAAAACCCTTTTTCCTCTTGTCATTATTTCCAGGCAGCAGGACCTCAGACCGCCCCTTCGCCCCCCAGCACCCCTCAGCTCCTGCCCCGCTCGCTCATCAACTCCTGGGAGCTGGAGGAGAGTCAGGGGGCGCAGGGAGGCTATCCCGCACACTTCCTCCTCTGCTCCTCTTCCTCCTCTGCCCTGGACACACACTCACTCCTCTCAGACGTCTTATCCAAAGCAGAGGAGCCCAGTCTGCCCTCTCTCCTCTTCCTCACCCACCGACACCTCTGGGTGCTGAAGATGGACCTGAGGGAGCTGGCAGACAGAGAGAGAAGGAGCGCAGACCTCCACCCTTCCTCTGGATGGTGCAGGCTGGTCCGCGTACCCCTCGGCTCCGTGGTACTTCACCCCAGGGAGAGAGCTCCTCATGTGGGGGAGAGAACCTGCCACACACCCTGCCCCGACCCAAAGCACCACCACAGGTACAGAGGACGCGTCACCCCTTTTTATTCTGGTGTATTTTTTTGTAGAACAGTTAATCACGGTTACATATTCTCTAGGATTGAAGGTGAAGTCAGCAATTTTGGGGAATGCTAGTTGTCCAAATAACTTTTTGTCAAAATCATGAATATCTAACCCTCCTCTCGATACACGATTTTGACTAAAAGTGATTTTGACAACTAGAATTCTCTGCAATCGCTGACTCCATCTTTAAGTTACATATTTTTTTGAGTTTTTATGATTTGAAAGTACTTGTGTGTCTGCAGGAAACTTTACAGGACTTAAAACAGCATCAAGTATGTGTACAGTATCTCTGTTTGGTCGGTTTATGGCTAGTAGAGTTTGTATATTAGGTGATTAGAAGTTTGATTTTAAATTTCTAAGTATGTTATTATTACTTAGAGGTTGGATACTGTTTGTTTTTTACCCTGAAAGAAACAAACTTTTAAAACTTTTTTACTTTTGGCATGAGGAAAAATGTAAGTTCCTAGAATAAATGCTGATAAATTCTTTAAAGGTGCTGTGTGTAAATGTTATTTTTTCATTACGTTGGAATGAGCGTTAAATATTTACTTAGGGTGCCATAATAGCCCTACACGTTTTTAAATATAGTGGCTGTGTGGGGAAAAGGAGTTAGCAAGTAAGTTTTGCTATCTAGAATCTCACCACTATATGATACCAGAATACACGTTATTACACACCGTACCATTGATGCAATATTGGTATTTATTCAATCTAACCCAATCATCGAGACTTAAAACTGAATCTAAATGACTTTTTTTCTATCATATTCATAACATTTAAAGTTTTAAATTCAATACTGACTTTACTTTGGATTTATTGGTGTATCATTAACATTTACATTATTTAATCACAGAGTTTTTTTTTAATTAAAAAGATTTACTGACTAAATTAAACACACTAAGGGCCAGTTTCACAGACATGGATTAAGCCTAGTCCTCGACTAAATTGTACTTTCAATGGACAATCTCCATTCAAAATTCCATGTAGTCCAGGACTTGGCTTAATCCATGTCTGTGAAACTGGCCCAATGTCTATAATAATTTTCATTTCATTTAACTTTTATTTATCCTCGAGAGACCAATTGAGGGGTGACCCTCATTTACAATGACGTCGAGTTCAAACAAATTCAAAGGAAAAACAACAACACATTAACAATATTCAACGCAAATACATCAAATACACAACAACAGGTGAAGAGAAAAACAACTGAAACATCTACACAGTGGTGAAACCAAGTGGTAGCAATTAAAATCAAATGGGTGAGAGTAATATAGCCTAATTAAAACAGTTACAGGTAGAGTTTGGCAGATTTAAAATAGTTTGTTTAAATTGGTTAAAGGATATGAAGTTATTTAGTTTAATTTGTTGCTGTAAGTTGTTCCAGGAGTCAGGGGCACTGAAGCTAAAAGCTGTCTTTCCTAGCTCAGACCGGGCTTGTGGGACATAAAGCATAAGCATGTCAGTGGAGCGGGTCAGATAAAGCCCATCTGAGATTTGCAGCAATTCAGTTAAATAACGAGGAAGCTTCCCGGTCAAGGCTTTGTAAATAAAAATTAAAAATAATGATTCCAGTTGTGCAATGAGTTCCATGTCTTTGTGTTAAAGACCAGTGAAATGCTATTATTAAGTTTCCTCACTCTTACATTTTGTCATTGTCTATTATATATCTATCTATATTAAACATCGTATTATGTCCAGGAGGAGTCACACTGTGGAGCTGCTTGTGGGCGGTCAGAGGCTGCTGCTGCTCTTCCCTCTGGCCCAGAACAAGAGCTCGTTCCTGGGAGAGCTGAGCCAGAGAAGAGCCTCTCTGGAGGGGCTGAAGATGGTGGCTCTGCCCCGGCCCTGTACTCACCAAGGGCAACACACACAAGGTGGAGACCTGTTCATACACTTAGAGCAAAGAGGGGATTTTACTGTGTGATGGTTTCATTTAGTTTGATCCTTTCTTGTTTCTTGAGAAAAAAGTTTTAGAATCTACTAAAATGTTCACTTTCGAGCCACAAATATAGCACATGCCCCAAGAGAGATGCAGCGTTATTGAGCCATATAATTGAAAAATAGGCCGACCTACTTTAACCTACTTAAACAAGGCTATAGAAATTGGGTAAATTGTCATGGAAAAGTTTTAAAAATGAATTGGTAAACGTGTGGGGACCCTGTTATTCTCCAGGTTTGTTTGACACTTTGTTGTTGTTGTGTTCTCAGGCTGCTGCAGATCCAGAGACCAGTGCTGTTGTACCAGGAAATCACACAGCACAAGCAGGTAGACGTTTGAAGTCTGTTTAGCCAATTTGGTTCTGTTTCTTCTTCTCCTGCCTTTATTTATAGCGTCATGCTAATATCACACTCACTCGCACTAATTTACTGATTAATACCAAAAGGGGGGTCCAGTTTAATATTGTGCTAATACACTTCACATATGTTGAAACGGCTCACAACTGTACACTTCAGCTTCCATTGCAAAGCTGAGTAGAATAACATGGACTCATCTAACAAGAAAATAATTTTCCTACCCATTAGAAACAAAATCTACTATTCTCCTGTTTGGAGTTTGGTTCAACATAAGCACATGATTAGATTTTTGTTTTCTCATAATTTTTTTTGTGCATAATTGAAAAAAACATTTTTCATTTTATTTTACTTTAATATAATTCTTGAGAGAAACAGCCACTATGCCTAACTGTAGCGATAATGAGAAATGACTAACTACTGATCTGCCCCTCACCTCTGGAATACCCTCCCACTAGTTATCCGTAATTCTGCCAACCTTACAACTTTCAAGGCCTAATTTAAAACACATCTTTTTAAACTGGCATACTCCGTTTAACTGTTGTCTTTCACCCATATTCATCCCACTTGTGTAATTTGTGTAAATTGTCTTGTTCTTTTATTATTGCTGTTTTTGTTCTTTTTAACTCTGCCCTGTAAGGTGACCTTAGGTGCTCTGAAAGGCGCCTATAAATAAAATGAATTATTATTATTATTATTTAAATAATTTTTATCTTTTCCTAACTTCTCCTCTCTCTCCTCAGCTGTGACTCCTTCCGCCTCCAGTTGGAGGAGAACCAGCCGTCCCCCCACCTCACCCACAGTCTCTCCCCAGGACTGAAGCTCCTGGCTGGGCTCGGAGAAGACCAACTCATGGCCTACTTCCACAGATGTATAGCAATTGTAGGTGTTTCGACAGTTCCAAGAGCCAATTGTGAAATCTAAAAATATCAATCACAAAAGTCACTTTTAAATATTGTTTACATACTCGCCTTCCTTGATTTCTAAAGAGAGTAAGATGAATTTTGATCTGTGAGGAAGATAAAGTCATTATCAGAAAGACATCTGCATTTCTTGTCCCTCTTTTATAAAAAAATTCAACTTTGTATATATTTTTCTTTCTATTTTCTGCCATTTCTTTGTCTTAGTCTGATGCGGAGGAGGTGAGACAGGTGTTGTGGCTGTCTGTGGTTCTCTACAAGTCTCCAGAGTCTGAGCTGACCTGCTGTCTGCTGCTCTCCTCTGACACCATCTACTTCCTGTTGGAAGACTCCGCCTCCAACCTCGGTCATCACTCAGGTAGGAAAAACTGACATAAACGGTTTAGACAAAGAGAAAAGATTGATCAATGAATGAATCACGGTTATGAATGACTAAACAGTGAAACTAGCAATTTCAAAAAACAATTATAACTAGGGACGAACACATCATCATGTCTGTCTGACGAACTCTTCTAATCAATCAGATCAACGCTGACGTGATTTGTTTATATGTTTAGAATGAGATACTAAATTGACTGCATCCGCGTGCTTCAATTTTGTCCAAAGTGTTATATATGTTTTTCATATTATTTATGTGCCTCTCAATCACGCATTAACACACACAATAACACATCGATGACACTAAGTGATTATGCAAGGTGCTAGCAAACCATCAGGAGCAATTGGGGGTTTGGTTTCTTGCTTGTGGACAGGACACAAATTTAGTATTTTGTTTCAGTTTAGTTAAATTCCTCCGTTTGTCTCTCTATCAGTGTTGGACACCATGGATTCTGGAGACCCGGACGTGTGTCTGTGCTGCTGTCTGTCCATCAGACTGTCTGAGCTTCAGTCCGTCAACGTTGGACTGTTCGACCAATACTTCAGAGTCGTAGGTCAGTGGACCATCACAAACCTTGTCTTCAGCGTTTAAAGAGTTCAAGGAGGAGTCAGCGATTTTAGAGAATGCTTGTTGGCAAATGGCTAGGCTCTGTAAACGGGCATGTTGCTAGCCACGTGTTGCTATACCCGTTTACAGAGCCTAGGTTGTGTTTTTGATACTTTAATACTTTTTTTCAGCACACACATACAGTATGGACAGGTAGCTGATCATGAGGAGATATTGAATGATCTTGACACAAAGTGATTTTGACAACAAGCGTTCTCCAGAATTACTGACTCCACCATTTGAACCAAACTGTTGCTTAATAAACTCTCTCTCTGTCTGTTTGCAGGTCGTTCAGCCGATCACATAGTGTGCTGCCTCAGTAGAGACAGCTATGGGACGGGCGTCTTCCTCCAGGAGCTGATGTCTGCTCTCAGTCTGCAGCAGCAGCTTCCTACTCCAGAGCCGTCGGACCAGGACTTCTACTCTCAGTTCACCAGCACACACACAGGTAACAATGCTGGGACTCTGGACACTGTCAAAGGAGGAGGAGTTCACTTGGTCAATGCCACACATTAGTTTAAATTCGATTGCAGACGTAGAAATATGTTTTATTCAATTTACATTTCCTAAAATAAAGTGTGTTTTTAGATGTCTCCTAAGCCTAAACATTTCTCAATGTCTCAATGCAGGGATACTGTAGCTCACGAGGCATTTTATAACCCCTGATCTGATCAACCTGATCAGCTGGAAGTCATCCAGACGCACTAATGCACTAACATTAACTCTGCAGTCAACACATGTATATGGCCTGCACCCACTATTAAAAAAATCCATCATAGGAACTTTAAACAGTGTGATAGATTTAAGAAACAATTAAACATATCCCTTTATTGAACGACTCTTGGATTGTTGTAAGATAAACATTTTGAATACTATTATAAAAAAATAATAAAAATCATTAAATTGGTGAACAGTTAAAATTGAAGTGAAAATTAAAAGTGATCTGACTTATTACACTGAAAAAGACAAATTTTTAAATTCCTGACCTAGTGACCAAAGTGACAGATGTGCTTGTGTCTCCCCCTGCAGGTAAGATGCAGAACTACGAGCTGGTGCACAGCAGCAGAGTGAAGTTCATCTACCCCAGTGAGGAGGAGATGGGAGACCTGACCTTCATCGTGGCCGAGAGGAAGACTCCGGCCAACGCAGCGTCCTCTTCCTCTCGCTCCTTCAACGTCCTGCTCTACCTATTAGTCTTCCAGGTTGAAAACTACTTCCTGATTATTATATGCCCTATTTCTGCTATTAGATATTTGATTGGATGATCTTTATTGTCCACGAAGGGCAACGTGTTTTGCATTGACGGTGTAAAAAAAAACACATCATACATTAAATTCTTGAATTTTGAAGTGCAGCAGTGTATCCATCCACCCAGTGCTTCTGTGCATTGTCTCCGGCTACAGCGCGGGTTGCCAGATTCAACCGATGAGTATAGGATTTGGTTTCTGGATCTTTACAGACATGGTACTAAACCTGGCAACTTCAGTATGAGTATATGAAGACTTTAGGAAAATCCACTCAATATTTCCCCCTGGAAACACAAACTGATTTTTTTTTTTAACAATTCTGATTATGCAGAAACTCTGAATTATTCATGTTATGCGGCTATGATTAATATTGGAAGAATTTGAATTGGATCACGACTACAATCCCCGGCTATGCAGTGCCCCTCAGCCTAAGAAGATTCGTAAAGTTTCCTGGCTGCAATTTTACTACAATTTTGGTTCATTCTCACTGATCTCATTGCGTATATTTGATTCACGCCTTGAAAAAAATGAAAAATGAAAATCAAGCATGTGGAAAGTGTGTCTGTTTTTTTCCTTTTTTTTCTTTTATTTATTAATTTACTACTATTTTAACTTTGTTTTTATTGTTTACATGTTTGAAATAAACACAATCAATCAATCAATCAAACCACCATTGAAAGAGCTCTCTTATCTCCCCCCTCCCAGGTGCAGGTCCCTAGCAGTGTGCCCAGCCAGGGTTCCTCTCTGTCGGTCCACTCTGCCTGTGTGTCCGCCCCGGGCCCGTGTCCTGTGCTCCAGCCCAGGACTCTCATCCTCACCAGCACAGACGTCTTCTTATTGGACGAGGACTACGTCAGCTATCCTCTGCCCGACTTCGCCAAAGAACCTCCCACCAGGTAAGCAGCACATGGCACTCTTTTACCACAGCTTTTTAAGTACTGGTCTCTTAAAGTACTGGTCTCTTAAAAAATTAAGAGACCAGTCTGGATTTTTCTTAAATCAATATCTCTACATTACTTATTGAACATGCTGTAAATTAGTTTATATTATAAAATCAAAATGTTAATTTTACTCAAAATTAAAACAAGAGACACTGAACATTTGGAGTGGTCTCTTAATTTTTTCCCAGAGCTGTTAGTATGTTATTTGGGGAGTTAGTTACATGATAGTTAGCATCTGAAAAGAGTTAGGCTATGTATCAATCCAGATATTGTCACTTAAAGGTGCTACAAGGAACTTTTTCCTCTGATGATCATAAATTACGACAGCTATTTAAATCCTTATACATATATGATACATTGTTTAATTACAACGTCATTTCTCCTCCCATACAAAGATTCAAACAGTCACATTTGCACCTTGTAAACAGTATAATGTCAGTGAGTAAATATCAGTATTATCATTAACCATGTAGTGTTGAAACATGAAACCCTCTATACCTTTCTCCATAGAATTCAATACTATGTCATTTGGGGAGTTAGTTGTGTGATAGTTAGCATCTGAAAAGAGTGAGGGATATTTATCAATCAAGATTATCAAGATATTGTCATTTAAGTTTGATAAACTTAACAGAAATTTGGTTTAGATGAGGCTGGCAGATTTTTTGATAAAGCTCATTGAACCACCCAACTTTATTGATTTTGACTATTTTCCGACCAGGTTTCCAGAGGCTTTTAATAACAGAATTATTTCTCCGGGACTGGATGCAACGCTTTAAATGATATAAACATTGAAACAGCAGAGTTGTAATTTGTCTGCAAGTGAAAGAGCCTTTTCCCTCGTGTATTTTTGCTCGTCTGCTGTGGGGAAATGAGGAAGTAAAGGAGACACAGACTGGCAGGAGAAATACTGTGTGTGAATGTAGACAGTTAGAGATGCTGCAATAGCACAGGGAACAGAAACCTCAAATCCATATTCACTGGAAAAGCAGAACATTAAATTAGTCACTAAAGGGAGGAAATACTAATCTAAGGGTTTCAACAGACATCTCCTAGAAAGTTTATGACTTATGAATAACTTTTTTTTACTGTGCTTGAAATGTTTTGAATGTACACATAATTGTTGCAAGTGTTTAAAACATGTTCATAAAAATCCCAAAACACGTCTAACGTTATAAGCAATAGTTCTTGAATTACTATTGTTTTAAATCTAGTGCTGCACTGCACCTGTGTGATTGTTTTAACTTCACCAGTATCACGTGATACATGTTGGGACGCAGCTAGTTGGAAGTTTTTCTGAAAAAGTTAGTAAAATTGACTAGCATTTTTTTTTTCATTAAAGAACAGATTGATTATATACATCTGTCTTAAAAATAGACCAATTTTTTTTGCTATTTGCATCACTCTCAGGTTCAAGAAAAGGCGTCAGAAACCGTTTCTGTATCTAGCATGCATTTTTGAGATATAAATGGGCAATGGCTGCTCATCCAGGTTAGCTTTGCTCAAACACTGGTAGTCAAGGGGAGCAGGTCAAAGAAAACTTTACAACATCATTAAACTAAAACGCTCCTGTGTGCTTGTTTATCTTTCTACCTGCTCCCCTTAACTACCTGTGATTTGACTTAAGCTAACCTGGATGAGCGACCTTTGCCCATTTCTAAATCATTAAAGAACGCACAGTTACAGGAACGGTCTCTGCGCCTTTTCTTGAGCTGGAGATTTAGGCAAAAAGCTAGAAATTCAAACTTTGAACTATTCCTTTAAACAACATGATTTAAAAAAAACAAATTATTTCTCTCCTCCCTTCCACAGAGAGCGCTACCAGCTCGTGAGGCGCGTAGGATCCGTGACCTTGACCGGTGTTGCTAGGCTACCAGACGTACCCTCAGGCCCTGACGCTGGTGTTTGACGACCTGCCGGGCCCGACCTGCTTGTCACCTGACCATGGACCACTTCTCTACGGGACAGGGAGGGGGGGAGGGGGAGGGAGGAGGAGGGGGCAGCCAGGGGGGGAGGAGGAGGGGGTAACAAGGGGGCGCAGAGGGAGAGGTGCAGTGGTGTGTGTTTGTCCCGGGAGCAGAGAGCAGAGAGAGGCTGATCTCACTGCTCGCTCGTCAGTGGGAGGCGCTGTGTAGCCGCGAGCTACCTGTGGAACTCACCGGGTGAATTTGGTGACTAGGAACAATGGACAGATACGGGTGGCAGTCACTTAATTAGTCTTATGATTATGATTAAGATTCAGGGCTTGATTTGGCGGTTGAAAGCCTCTAATATGCTTCAAATCAAGGTGTGTTCAAGTGTTGTATGACGCTGTCTAAAACTGAATCATGTACGAGCCGATTTGAGTGATCGCAGCGAGGTGCAACTTCCAGTCTCTCCTTAGAAGAAATTCTAAGTGTTGTACTGGATCGTTCATAGGAAAAGTGACGCAGGTATTTGTATGAATAAATAGAAAAAATAATGAAAAAGCATTGAAAGAAAAATAAAAAACAAAATCTGACTCGAGGCAGGGTAAACGTTTTGATGGATGATGACCTTCCAATTTAATTGATGAATTCTTTTTGCTTTTTACCCATTCTTAAATTAGATTCTCCCCAAATGATCTATATTAACGGTAGTTGGGAGTGTTTCTCAACCATTCTTTATGTGCACAGTGTAAATTGGGGCAACACGTCATAACCTTAGTCCTGGCTGCATCACCAATAACTCCACAGCACCACCAACTTTAGCATGTCTTTGGTGCCACTTTCACAAGGTCTCTCCACAAAGCAATATGTTGCACTTGATTGTTGACATGAAAATTGAAAGGTAGCAGTTAGAGCTGAAGGTTGAAATCCTGCTTACTATCTCAATCACTGTGTAAAGGGGGGTTTGATCGTTGAATTTTGAAAGCAATACAAATTGTCAGATCCAACCTTCCAAATTATGTTCTCGGAAAGATTACATATTTTTTTCCGACAAGCACTTTGGTTTGAAGCATAACGGGACCTATACTCTAACTTCTTAACGTTTAGAAAGGGATGTGGCACTATACTAACATTTAGTTACTACATAACTAAATGTAAGAAGGACTTAATGGACACCAGGCAAGCTGAAATACTGGGAGTTTCTGGCACAGCTTTAGGTGTCTCACTCGGAGCAGATTCACTGAAATTTGCTGGACGAATTGATTTACAGACAGACAGACAGACGACAGACAGACAAGCAACTGGTGTTGCAAAAAAATTGGAGCTGTAGGTGGTTCACAGCATTTCTACAAGGTTTTAATCGACATAAACTTAAAGGAACCCTACGTTATTTTATGGGAAACCCTCATGTTGTCTGCTTTTCACAACTGTCGGATCATGAAGTGTATTTGAGTCTTATCTCTGTGTCCAGTACAGAGAGAGGTCAAGGATGTGTTAGCCTATGCTTAGCACAAAGACTGGAAACAAGGGGAAACTGTTAGCCTGGATGCCTGGCTCCATCAAAAGAGAGTGAAAAAAATCTATCTTCCCATTACTCCAAAGCTCTTTGATTTCACATGTTTGTTATTTATGTAAAGTTGCTCTTATAACCAAAAATACCTTTTTATATGTTTGCATTTTTACCGAACGCAGTGTGACTGTGGGTGTGGTGACAGGAGCACATCCCAAAATATTGGACTGTTGTTTTTAATACCACACACGCACACACACAACACACACTCACACACACACACACATACCTGCTGCTCGGCACAATATGCTCTCTGAACATTTTCATTTTTGCACATTGTAATTAATGAAGCAGTATTAATGAACTGTGTATTGTTATTAATATAATTTGTTGCTTTGGGACGGACGGATGTTTTCCATCCTGAAGTAGATTTAATACTAAACTTGAAGGTCCTGGTGATATTTCCAACATGAACTTTTAATGTCATATTAAGTTTTATCATCAAGTATTATTTTTTATTTTGTATTGTATGTTATGTTTTTTGTACATTATTATTGACAAATTGGAAGCCAGTCAGTGTTGGACCACACACACACACATACACCACGCACGCACACACACACACCCACCCATCCTCCATCCTCCATCAGTGTTGTTTACGTAACATGTTGTCTTGTTAAAGGGAAATGCCACTGAATTTGAAGTGAAAATGCAAAATTCACATCCAACGGTAATTCCTGTTTTGGTTAACCCTCTGTGGTTCAGTTCTTTGAAAATCAGCAGGAATTAACTGCCGTCTGCAAACGTTTCAGCAGATGCAGCAAATAAACTGTAAAACCAACTGACTGTGGGGCCGAGAATGTGTTAGTCACTCTGTTCATGTTGACATGTCAAAAATAAACGGGCACTGCAAAGGTTTACTTTAATTTTGTATTGAAAACTTCTTAGGAAATTGTACATTAAGAGTATCATACATAGGTGTAATAGTTATCCCCATAAAGTATTGTATGTTTTTTATCATAAAAGGTTATACTTTGAATTGGAAACCTGAAACAAGATGGTTGAAACAGCATTTTTCTTTGAGAGTTTTTTTTAAGGGTTTTCTGCTGAGGAATAAGATATAAAACCAGTCTGAGCTGGTTTACGTTCAAGGTCAAGGATAAATCACAAGTTGGTGGATTTCATTGTCTGCACAACAGTCTTTCAGAGTCTTAATCGTTCATAGTTTAATCATTCAAGAGTAATAAGCAAATTTCCACCACATAATGTAAGTTTAACCACATGATTTAAGTTTCTTTATTTGTCAATGTACACAAGGTATATTGAAATTATTTCTTCGCATACCCCCTCAAGTTATTACACTTGGGAGGGGGTCATTACATTCAGCCATTACAGCGCCCCTGGAGCAATTCAGGGTTAAGTGTCTTGCTCAAGGAAACACTGGTAGAGATGGTGGACACCGTGTATGTAATACCAGCCACCACTAGTTTTACAACACCCTCCTGTCCGGTGCCGGGGATTAAACCAGAGACCTCATGGTTACTGGTCGGCCACCTTTCCTCTAGTCTAGGCCATCCTACCACCCACAGGTAGATCACATTTTAAGAATCTCCTTTACAGCATGAAGTGTTATCACAATGAAACAGCAGCTTATTTCATTTATTCCACTCGCTTAAGTGAAGCCACTGTGTTGATACAGAAACAGAAGTTCATCCTTATTGTAAATATATAGATATTGTAATTACTGTTTCCCATAAAGGAAGAAAAATACAATTTGGTAATAGTTTTTTTTGAGAGGGGTCATATTAGGGGCCTTTGACTCATAACCACAGAGTACATCTAATCTACCGTCAAGTCAAAAAACAATTGTTTTCCAGAAAAGCCAAATAACATCTTAAATACATGAAGAGAAAGGAATAACTTCCCGTCAGCAGTCCATCGCTCTCGCCACTGTCTCAGTAAAGTGTTTTGATGACTTTGCGATTCAGTTCAGAAGCACAAAACGTACCGCCACCTTTCAACTTGTTTAACTTCCTCTATTTCCTGTCTGTCAGTGGAGGCCGCCGTGTATTTCAGCTGATTTCCTTTTTTTAAGGGGCATTTACACAGACCAGGCAGGCAGAGATACTGTAACAGGAAGGGACTGATCAGCAGAACCTGCTTTATGAACTCTGATTGGCATCTTAAGGTCAACCGACCAATAGGAAAGAATGTCAGTATCATGTGATTTTCTGTTATCATGTGAAGCGAAAAAAAACTACTTAAAAATATTCGACCACATGTAGAGAATTCCTGTTTTTAACAAGGTGACAGTCAGTGTGCCAAGATGACAATGCACTTTGAAGAACAAATGGGTTTAACAGCCAGGATGGAAACTGCTTTACAAATAACTTTTTGTCGGAATAAGTGAATATCTCCTCACAACCTGCTGTCTGTACTACTGTTTGTGCTTTGAAAAAAAAATCTGGTTTTAATACACAGCCTAGGTTCTGTAAACAGGTGTGTAAACAAAGGAGGCCCACAGTAGCAAGCAACATGCCTGTGTACAGAGCCTAGGCTGTGTTTTTTCAGTGTGCCTACGCACAGACAGGTAGCGTATCGTGAGGAGATATTCACTGATTTTCACCAAGCCTTTAAATAAGCCTAGTTTTCTGCTTATTATTTGAATATACTGTATATAAAATGAAATCTATCAAGTCCAACCTTTTACCCTATCCACTTGCAGTGTCTCCCTTTAAGTGAATTCAAAGACAGGGGTGCATACTTTAAGAACCACTTGTTACCAGGTAAAGTTAAAAACAGTTACGTTTATATACTCATGGTACTGTGAAGTGTTTAGTATATTTCTGTTGACACTCCAGTTAAAACATTTGTAGCAGGAAGACGGCAGAGAACACCAGACGGATGCGAGAGACTGATAGTAAATCCTTTCTCACTTCCTCTTATCTTTAATGGTTTGTCTTCTGTGTTGCTCTGTTTCCCGGCTCATAGTGCAAAGTGCTGAGCGGGGGGCTTTTACTGAGGTTGAGACGGTCAACGGGAACGGGGGGGCGAGAGACACCCACGACCTCTGGCTCAGGACCCTCTCTCTCAGCATTAAGTTATGGTCTCTCTCTCTCTCGCTCTCTCTCTCTCTACCTCTTCTCTCTCTCTTGATTCATGTTTTTCTCAGTTTTTCAGGAGTCAGCATTGAGTTATGGTGCTTGTGTGTGTGTGTGTGTGTGTGTGTGTGTGTGTGTGTGTGTGTGTGTGTGTGTGTGTGTGTGTGTGTGTTGTGCCATTATGCAACATTCAAAGATAACAATAATCATAGCGTCCCTGACACGATGATTATATGTTTTTTTCTTAATCAGGCAGTTTCAAGGTATCATAGATATAAAAAACTACTCCAATAATAAAACAAACATACAAATGATATCTCTGAATTAAGCCTTGTGTGGTCCAAACAGTAAAACCTAGTGTCGTACGTCATGTAAAACTGTCAATATTTTACTTACTTTACAGATCATTACTTATCATTTCATAACACTACTGTCCAAATTCATATTTTCATCAGGGTCACTTAATTCCTTCTTGGTTTTTGAATTTATTTTTTAGTGCTGTGTCTCTGTGGATGGCACAATTGGTCTATCTTTTTTTCGGTCGACCACTTTGGTCCAGACTGAAGTATAACTGCAACTATCAACACTTTTTTAGAGACGTCCATGGTTTCCAGATGACTTAAAGGCCTACTTCACCGGTTTTAATATGAAGGTGTATTGAATTCTGAGATCCTATGTAGTATAAATGTGCAAAAAAAAATGAAATCGGTTCATCCTAGCCTGAGAAAAGGCAGAAAGAGTGTTTTTTTTAACCCTATATTTCTCCTTCTCGTGACATCACAGAAAGAGAAATATAGGGTTAAAAAAAAACTTACTTTGTAAATATTACTGTGATGTCACAGTAAAAGACATCACAGTAATATTTACAAAGTAAGTTTTTTTTTAACCCTATATTTCTCTTTCTGTGATGTCACGAGAAGGAGAAATATAGGGTTAAAAAAACACTCTTTCTGCCTTTTCTCAGGCTAGAATGAACCGATTTTAATTTTTTTTGCACATTTATACTACATAGGATCTCAGAATTCAATACACCTTCATATTCAAACGGTGAAGTAGGCCTTTAAGTGATCGCCTGACTTTTTTCCTATATAATCATATTGGGGCCTGTGTTACAGTACAGTGTCTCATCAACCTTGCCCTGCGTTCCAAATCACACACTCTTTCTTTTTACTACACTACATACTAAAGTACAGAAGAGTTTTAAGTTTTTCATTATGTCAAGAAATGTCAAGAATAAAGATGAATACTCCAAAATGCTATTGGAGTTCGTGGGGCATTTATGTATTTTCAGCATACTACAATTGACGTGCATGAATTGGGACATCCTAAATCTTTTTTTGGCATACTAAATAGTAGGGAAGTATGGGGATTGGAACGGATTGTTTGGATTTACATTAAAGCTATAGTGTGTAACTTATTTTGTCCCCTTTTTGCACATGAATTTTAATGGCTCTGCATATAGTTGTTTTTCTCAGCAGTAGAATCAACAACTGAAACATTTCATGGGCACTCCTTGAGTTCCTGTGCCAGTGTCGGGGGGCGACACCAGTTTGTAAACTCTGCCATACTGAGAAATACAGAGAGAGTTTTTGGAGCTGATCCATTTTCTGTCAACTGGCGATGGTTTGAAGGTAACAGACATTCATTTATCTGAAAAAGTTACACACTATAGTTCTAACTGCATAAATGAGCTCAAATAAAGCAGCAAAAATTTACTTTGCATTCAATATGAACATCATAATCTTGAGATGCAGCGTTATTATGTTGTTGCAACAGTTTAACAGCAGATCAACGGTGGTCACCACACCATCACTGAAATTGATTCATTTTATATATTTTTTTCAAAGTCAGGAGATAACTGTGGCTGGTTAAAATCCCTGCACTGTGTTGAGATAATCTAACAGGAAAACCCTTCCAGCTGAAGAGCCAGTAAGCAAGGCAGCAAAACCAGCAACCCCCCTAGAGATCCACAGAGGTTTATTATGCGTCTGCTTCCTGCTATTGTTCTCTAACGTTCCAGCTTGACCCTCTGACCCTCTCTAAGGCCCGACTCAGCTCTGCGTTTTGTCATGTGTTCGTCCAGTGAAACTAAATTAAAACGGGAAAAAAATCTTCGTTTGCGTTCCTTGAAGCAGACGCACAGTTTTAGTTGTGTGTCAGCTGACGAGGAAATGTGTCCCAACCGCCCCGCCCCTCTGGGACGTCCAGCAGGGGATATCCGCCAAAAACTTCCTGTTAGGAAGAGAGAGAGGATTTCTCACAATCTCCATTCTCTCACACACAGACCTAGAAGCTAGAATAGTATAACGTTTACCCTTCAGAATAGTGCTAAGAATGACTATGGAAAGTGTGGTTGTTGTAAGTGCTTTAGAAGTTGAGATTTTTGGTTCAGAGTATTGAGAGAAAAAAATGATGTTGAGATAATGGCTGTTAAATAGGGTTGTATAGCCTCACCAATAGTCTGTTTACATAATTACTAAATTCACAAATCAATCTGTGACTATTTGTATTCAGTAATGTCCTTTTGACATTTTTTAGTTTATTAGACTTCGTAAATACTGCTGTTTTACTGTAATTTCTGTAGGCTACTAAGATGATATGAATATGATGAATTCTAATAAATTGTGATTTTTCTGCTGAAAGTGTTTTAGGTTACACATACTCTCTCTCACACACACACACACACACACAAACACACACAAACAAACAAACAAACAAACCTACACACTCACCCGCTCCATAATTGCACTACGCTACTACTCCTAAACAAATATACACACACTTCCTCCATTATTGGACTGTGCAACTCCCCACACAGGGATTGAAATCATGTGTTTGTGTGTGAATTACATTTTGTTATAGATATCATTATATGTTGTTTTATGTCAGACGTTCTTTTACAGTATGTTGTTGGTGATTGTAGGAGCATGTGATGATAAAAAATGTTTAACGTATTTTATCTTATCTTGTCATTTTGGAGGGTGTATAAATGTGTGATGCTGTTGAAATATTTTGTTTATACAGAAAGTTGTTTCTAATATGCAGTCTGTTTTATTCGACTGCATTACTTTTTGCCAGGTGGACCTACTAAACTTGACACTAAGCATATACGTAGGTATGAGAAATTTCAAATATGTGAAAATATATACACAGTAGTTTTGTGTTTGAATGTACTGGCCAAGTACAGTACAGTCTTATCACTGGTTCCCGAAATATTTATGCTTTTTGACCCTTCTTAACCTTGATATGAAGTTATCACAGTTTGCATATTAACGTTTGTTGAGTGTTAAACCAGCAATTTCACAATAGGTAAAGTTTAACTCGTTCAGAACCCATTTATGATCGAATCGAATACAAACAAATATTGTGATGGTGGATCTCTACTCTGACACTCACAGATCATAATGAAAAACATTAACACAAGAACATGATTTTTTCCCCTACATAACTCAAATCCAAATAAACGCTAAAAAACAGACATAATATTATTTCTTCCTATATTCAGTTTAGTTGCTCAATATCACAGTAGATCTTAAATGTTCTAAACAATTCAGCTTTGGGTGTTATGTTGAAATAAATCAAATTGCTGATTTTATTTTCCTAACTTGTTAATTATCTTACACTTGTTTAGGTCCATAGATTCATGTACAATAGCCACCACAGAGTCTAGAGAGTAAGGGGGATGATGTGTGTTACTAAATGAATTACTTTGCTACTGTTCTTTTTTTTTAAAGATTTGTTTTTATTGACAGATGCTCAAATTACAGCAGAATTACAGTTTCAAACAATGTGTCATTCATTCCTGCTTTTGAAACATTTACAAAATTGTGAAAGTACAAAAATACTTAACAAAAAAAAAATTATATCTCAAGTGTCGACAAAGGAAACAGGTTAATACTCAGCAAAATGAATATTTGGATGCATTCATATATGTGTATAAATTCACGAATGGATTAGAAATATTCTTTTGCTACTGTTTTGACTTCAGTTGTACTAATTGTGCCACCACATTCATTGCTGGTGGTACTATAACTCCTATGGCAGCGGTAGGAGGAGATGACCTTTGCTGGGGAGGTTCCTACTGTGCCCGTTTTCTCTTGATTTTTTTTCTTTCTTTCTTTCTCTTCCTAGATTAGAGAGGAAACGCCAGCAGTCGCTCCAGCCTCTCCGGCTCACAGGATACTGAGCTGAGAGTTACTTTGTTAAACTTTGTAAGATTGTTTGTTAGTTAGTTGATGTTGCCTTACGGGCTGAAAATGAGGAAGAAAACTGCTGATAGTCCCAACACTGCCTGGATACAGCCGAGGAATTTAACTTTTTGAATATTTTAAGCACTTGTCTATGTAGTTTTTGCAGCTTTTAACGACAGGTTGAACTCGGTTTTTTTCCTACAACTTTTTCTGCTGGACCAGAAGTCGGTTGTTGTTGTCTAATAGTGTTCTTTTTTCATGTGGAGAGGATGTTGCTATCTGCTTTCCTGTAGTTAGTGGAGCAGGTTGTGTTCGAGGTTCAGAGTAGTTGTGGCAAACAAACGCCACCTCAACACATTCTCTGCTATTTAAACTATTTTATATTATTTTTCTACTTGAGGACAACGCTGGATTGTCGGATTTATATTTTTTACCCCTGAATGTGACACTTTGAGCCATGCTTCTGCTGTTGCTGCTGGTGGGCTGCCTGCACACTTCACTGCAACAGGTAACACAGACGAACACACGCAAACACACACACACACACACAAACACACACACACACACACACACACACACACACACACACACACACACACACACCACACACACACACACACACTCACACACACACCTCCAACGCTGACACACTGTACCACCTGTTTACTCTCTAAATTATGAGTGGATTTCTAACTCACTGATAAAAACACATTACTGGTACTCATTGTTATTCTTCCAGAGCCTACTTTCAAAGAATATTTTTTCATATTTTTTCAGAATTGAATACATATTGTATTTGTCCACCAAATGAATGAATGAAAAATTGTGGATCATGTGGACTGGTAACAGTCCTAGAATAGTCAAACCAACAATGGAAACCAAAAGAGGACCCCATCAATGAATTGTTGTACTTCAGGAAAGGGGAACTCATAAAATAATTTATAGGCTACTGTATATAAAAAATCAAATATTTTTTTTGTGTTATTATTTTCTTTAAACTAAAACATGAGTTTATATTCTTGTATCCAATAGATTGCATAAATATCTCGTATTATTTTAACAAAAACAAATAAATATTGATAAAAAACTATTATTCTATTATTACTTTTCAATGTTTATTGGCGGTTAAACTTGTTGAAGTTGTTTAAGTTCCACACAATGTCACTTGTGGGTGTGATAATGGAGTATCTCATAGCAACCTCTCCAAGCAGGAAATACTTCTCCTGAGTCTAAGCATCCTGGAAAAGTTATGTCCATTGGAATGAACTTGGGATCAAATCTGAACGGGTTAAAAAAGTCATTTAAGATTCAAAGCAGTATAGGCCAAATGATGAGACAAATGCTGACTTTCTGTCCCTATAGCCTAATGGATCAAACTAGAGTGGAAGTCTACAGCCACATGCTCTGTGAGGCTATTATAAGGTACAGTTGTGTGTGTGTGTGTGTGTGTGTGTGTGTGTGTGTGTGTGTGTGTGTGTGTGTGTGTGTGTGTGTGTGTGTGTGTGTGTGTGTGTGTGTGTGTGTGTGTGCCGCGTGTCTGTGTGTGTGCGCGTGTCTGTGCGTGCGTGCGTGTGTGCACGCGTGTGTGCGTGTGTGTGTGTGTGTGTCCGTGCATACTCACAGTGACAATGCTAAGATGTTTAGCAAGTGATATTTACCTTGTTCATAATCTTAGCTTAGCCTGTTAGCTTGCGAACACTTCGAATTAGCACTAAACTCAAAGTAGCCTACATCTGAAGCTGACGGAATGTCTTTAAATTTGTAGGTATTTGGTCATTTTTGAATTATTAAATGTCGACATCTTTCTACGAGGCACCTGACATAATCCTGATGACATCACTAGCCATGGTGTTCAAGTTTAAATTCAGACCAGTGTGACAGTGTGTTTCCCAAGTCCAGTGAAGAGAGGGATCGTGTTGTTGTTGTTGTTTGAATAAAGGAGAAGGCAGTTGAAATAACTTCTGTCTTAAAGGTGCAGTATGTAATATGACATCACCAAGAAAGTTCTAGAACATTCTACAAAGTTCTAGAATGCAACGCTCCCTGGGTAACCCCACCCCTTTTGAATAATAACAGAAGCTACAGTGGCCTTCAAGGACAGGAACGATTCTAAATTCTAAACAATGCACCTGATGACATTCCAACAATGACGCTTCCAATATGGCGGCGCCAAGGCCATGGTCCAAGGTATGGAGAAATATGGACATATAAGACCCTTTCTAAGGGGGAAAAAAATAATCTAAAAAAAAATTTCAGCTATATGCACTCAATTTTCTACAAAGTCTGATGGAAATAGAACCCAAAATTCTACACGCTGCAGGTTTAAACTGATTTGACCATAGAGTTCAGAGTGAAAACTTTGCTTTTCTGCATCATGTCATCGCCCAAGTTTAGACATTTACAGTTCTTCACTAAAGTGTTCAGTTCACTATATAGTTCACCACCTGCAGTGAATCTGTATCAGTTTGCTCTGATTCAAATTAGCAATTTGATTTTATACACCAATAATGTGGCATCTACATTTACATTGTATAAACTCATACAGATCTGACCCAGAGTCAGCCTCCTTAGAAGGCAAAAGACTGCTGACCAAGCTGAGTAACTTGATGCTGATTTTCCTTCTTGTTAGTGCAGGATATACATCCACATCCTATGCCATTTTTAAAGGGAAAATCCACATAAAAACAGCATGTAGATTGTGACAGAACGATATCCAAAATCTGAGATCTCAAGACCATCTTGTGACACTTATAGTTTGGTTTGCTATTGAGATGCTTTGGTTCTTGTATTCATGCTGATCAGATGAAGTTTGATTTGAGGAGTTAATAAGAAACACTAAAATAAAACAGGACCGGCCCATCTTTTGTTCCTTCCTCAAACGCTATTTTAATTCTTTGTCGTGTGTTCTACCTCCATGAACATCTGTAGGTGCCAGTGTGTGCTTGATATCTGTGTTGCTTATGTGTAATCCACTGATGAAAAGTAACTTGTACCTAAGCTCACTTACTTAATGTTTCCATTCAGAGGTGGAGTCAGTGATTCTGGAGAACACTTGTTGTCAAAATCCCTTCTTGTCAAAATCAGTGAAATCTCCTCACGATCTGCTACCTTTAGTTTTCATTCATTCAGTAACACTGCTGCTGCCTCTGGTAATATCCACAGAATTACCATTACTATACTAACAGAGCAGGCAGTATCCTATCAGTGGACGTATGAGTAGACATTAACGTTATGATACAAATAATACCATTTTAATGTTTAGGAATACATAGATAAAGGTGTATTAAGTTGTGATGTCGGTGTATTATGTGTGTGTGTGTGTGTGTGTGTGTGTGTGTGTGTGTGTGTGTGTGTGTGTGATGTGTGTGTGTGTTTAGTGATGTGTTGTTTGTGTGTGTGTGTGTGTAGTGTGTGTGTGATGTGTGTGAAGGAGAAGGTAAGAAATGTAAAGCGCTTTGGGGCTGAGAAAATCATCCAAAAAAAAAGCGATATATAAATCAAACCGATTTACCTTTTTTTTTCGTTACCATTTTGATGTTGTCAAGTCAGTCAGATTCATTATATAGCACATTTAAAAAACAACAATACTGAGCAAAGTGCTGGTTGTGCACACATCATGGTGGTCCTCTGCTCTGCCCCTCAGACTCCCTCTCCTGGCCGCTGTGTATATCCAGAGAACGGATATCTACAGCCCCTGCACGTCCTGCGCCGCTGTCCCTTCCAGCAGATGTCCCGAGGACTTTAGCAAAATAGCCACTGTCAACTGCAGGTATATGCAACCATGTTATATACCCACCCGTCTGTTCAGCATCGCATGACTGTTTCACCTCTTAATTATGAAGGGATCGCTTAGATATTATACTGCTGGGTTTTAAGCTGCTAAGAAGAACAAAAACAGACAAGCAGCATTGTTTTATAAATAGATTTGACCTCTTTTTCATCTCGTCTATGGTCTGACTAGGCAAATTCTAAGTTTGTGTAAACGCACTTGGCGGTAAAACCAAATCCTGATGTTGTTTGATAAAATTATTTATTTATTTGAAACGTGTTCCTGAATACGTGTTCAGAATGAATGTGGAGCAAATTTTGAAGGCACAAATATTTTTCAGCTATACTCCCAACCAAGGGCGTAATCAATAAACACAGCCAGCCAATGCAACACCTCCAAATATCTATATTGGGGAGATCTCAACAACCCCGCCCGACCCCCCCTCCTCCCAAATGTCGAGCCCACATTTACTCTCTTGCTCCCATCCCCAACACCTCCAAAGATATATTAAAGGCAGACTGACATTTTAAACATCACTTGAAAAACTCTCTTTTCTACCTACATTAAGTGTATTGTTACAGGCGAACCTTGTGTCATAACAGTAGTGACTGTAGTAGGTCTGCAGCAGTAGAATGTGGTATTAATGAATGAACCAGTTCCTCTAACCTCACGTTCACTGTGTGTTTCAGTTATGTGGTGCAGATCGGAGGCAGGGACACGGAGCTGAGTGGATGTCAACATCTCTGTGTGAAAAGCTTTATGGAGCCACAATGCTGCGCTCAACACTGGGGACCACTGTGCCTCCGTAAGACACACACACACACAACACACACACACACACACACACACACACACACACACACACACACACCACACACACACACACACACACACACACACACACACACACACACACACACACACACACACACTCCAAGTACATCCCCATTAAAGCTGTAGTGTGTAACTTTTATCTGTCTGTCTGTCTACAGCCTGTCCCAGCTGGTCGAGTAAAACCTGTAACTTGCGTGGAACTTGTCTGAGTGGTGACCTCGGCAACGGGACCTGCGTCTGTGATGTCAGTAGCCCTATCCTCTCTCCCTTTTTGTCTGTCTGTCTGTCTGTCTGTCTGTCTGTCTGTCTGTCTGTATGTCTGTATATATCTGTTTTTCAAAGAGGTCCGAGATCAATATTGCTTTTGTATTTTAAAAGACCAGTTCCCTTAAAGTTACAGTGTGTAAAATATATTCATCACTTTTCAGAGCAGACTTGGTAGAAATGGAATATTACTTTCATGATTATGTTTTAATTAGTGTATTATATCCTCAAAATATATATTTTTTTTTATTAGCTTAGAATGAGCCTATTTATATCTACCTAGGAGATGTCATGTTATTAATGGTAGCATTATATATGGTGGGAAATTCACCTGTTGGAAGACAAAGAAGAAGTACTATAGAATAAATAACTAAATACATCTTCACCTCATCACTTGATACTGTGGAAAGACTTGAGACAGTGGTGGATGATTCCATCTTTAATAACTAGTTTCTTGTCCTTGAAGGCCACCATAGCTTCTGTAAATTCTCGGAAAGGGAGGGATTAGCAAGGGTTCATTGCAATATAGAATCTCACCACTAGATGCTGCTAAGTACTAGTACAAACTGCTTAGTATTACACACTGAAACTTTTTAAAAGCAAAGTGAGGGACAACGGGCAGAGAGCTGTCACTCAAGAGATCGCGCCAATACATTTTAACTTCCAAAAGAATAAAAACTAGCGTGGTCCAAAGAAATGTACCCCCTCAGTGTTGTCATGGAGATATGACCTAAACATACAGACTAGAATGTTTTTTTTAATCCAGGCCTGAAATAGATTTAATAATGCTGTGAAAACGGCATGTTTAACATTCGGAGTCAATGAGAAATGGCTGTCTTCTGCATCCAGCCCCCAGTGGCACTTCCGGGTTACTGCAGTTGTGGTCACTTCCTTATTGGATGCTGGTAAAAATCGCTGAGGTTGGGGCTTGGACTACACCCTGCCACCAGGAGTTTCCATTGAATTTTGTGTATTTTTTTCTTTCTTTTTAAACCTTATTTAGATTGTTGATGTTTCGGTGAAATCTCAAAATAATTATTCAAAGTCATTAAAAAATACTTTCCTCTCTTTAGGAAGGCTTCACTGGTTTCGCTTGTCAGGAATGTAGTGATCCAAACAATTATGGAAAAAATTGTGATAAAGGTAAGATCTCTTATCACTGAGCTCTCAGGCAAAAATGAAAAGTTAAACAGCTGCAGGAACATCCCACAGTTATTTGAAAACCGAACCGTACTCTGTTTGTGTATTGGATGAAGCAATCATTTATGGTGTAGAATGTGTAGTAGCTACTTGATAAACCGAGGTTGACTTTACGAACAGGTCTAGTGTGTGTTATGTTGAAATTAGATTTAGATTTTTTTTTTTTAGATTTTCTTTTATGTATTTTAAAACTGTTCAAAATAAAGATTTAATTCAGTCTGTTGTTTGTGTGTGTGTTGGTGTGTTGTGGTGTGTGTGTGTGTGTGTGTGTGTGTGTGGTGTGTGGTGTGTGTGTGTGTGTGTGTGTGTGTGTGTGTGTGTGTGTGTGTGTGTGTGTGTGTGTGTGTGTGTGTGTGTGTACACAGAATGTGACTGTGAGCGTGGATTGTGTAATAAAGGTCCAGAAGGAGATGGAGTGTGTCTGTGTCAGCCACCGTACACTGGAACGCGCTGTACCACAAGTAAGACCACGACACACAACATGTTATATGAGTTTTATGTTAGAAATGTAAAGTATGGGTCCCGAGAAGGTAGAAACTGCCTGATGTTAACTTGCATATGTTGGGCAATTAGCGTAGCATAGCATAATTAGCATTAATTAGCATAATTACATACGGTATATTGACAATATTTCAGCAACTGCTCTGCCAATTTGACCAATATTGGAGTGGTTTTAGGGGTTATTGAGGATGATGAATCCATTTCTGACATTTTCAAAATTGAAGCAGAAGTAAGCAATTTGAACATTTTAGCCTATACTTCCTTACTATTGCAAATACATCTTTTTTTACTGTTTTACCTGTCTAATCATTAATTGTTGAGGTGGCTCCTTGGTGGATTCCAGCACGGTTCATTTTCTGCATGTCATTCCCCTCTCTGCCCCATTTCATCTCTGTCCCCCCTTCACACTGTATAACAAAGGCATGGGAAAAAGGACAACGATACAATTAAATCTTTAAGAATAGGCCTATATACAGTATATAATTAGTTGCTGTTGTGTGTCTGTTGTCTGCAGTGACTAACGGATGCAAGAACTGCAGCCCTTACTCGTACTGTAGGGAGAGGGAGACGCCGCCAGCTGTGAATGTTTGCCCGGATACAGGAGGACGCCACAGGGGAAATGCGGAAGTAAACAAACCTTTCAATGATCACCTAACATTCCTCAGTTACTTTTTTATATTCAACTTTTTAGTTTAAGCTGCTTTTTTAGCTATTAGCATTTAGCTCAAATCAGAGCTGAGGGCCGCTGACAGAATCATTAACTTTTTGTGTCATATATCTTTTTATTGACATTCAACAAACACATTTCCATAACATTAGTTTCAGGGACATATACAGTATACGGCATCACATTTATGTGTATGAAATACAAAAATCAAGCAATACAAGTGCTGGAGACCTTTTTGTACACTCAGTTAGCTTGTTCAAGTATTATAGATTGCTCAATGGTCTGACCTCTCATCAAAGTGACTGTGTGCGTGTTATTTTCCCTCATAAACGATAAAGCACGTACCTTTATCTCCTTCTTTGTCTCCAGAATGTGAATCAAAGAGCAAAACAAGACCTTGAACAGAACGTTTTTATTCTTATATTCAAACAAACCCTCTGGTCTCATCTGATTCACTTAGATCTTGGTTTTTTCCCCGTCCAGGTTATTGTTCAGCGAGGGACTGTGACGTGAACGCGCAGTGCTCCTCTAAGGGGCCAAGATCAGCTGCGCCTGTAAGCCAGACTATCTGGGAGACGGACGGATCTGGTACCCAGAAACCCTTGCACCGAGAACAACGGAAACTGTCCCTTCAACTCCACCGTCTGCGTCTTCAAAGGACCCAACAAGGTGAGGAGGGTGGGGAACCAGGTTTACATCAAGATTTGTTCTTGAGTAGAACCGGTACAAGAACCAACTACAGAGATTATATTAAAGGTAGAGTCTGCGATTCTGGAGAACGTTGTTGTCAAAATCACTTTTTGTCAATATTGTTAATTCATGCTCCGCTACCAGTGTACTCTGTGGATTGAAAAAAAAAACTTTTTTTAAACACAGCCTAGGCTCTGTATAACTGGTATGTAAACAAAGGGCCCCCCTAGCTAGCAACATGCCTGTTTAAAATGTTCAGGCATACACAGTACAGACAGGTCTCGGATCGTAAGGACACAATCCCTGATTTTGATAAAAATGTACTTGGACAACACGCACTCTCCAGCATCGCTGACTGCACCTTTATAGGTCGACTTAATAGGACTTTCCTGAAATACATAATCTGGGTTTAACCTCACTATGTTGTTGTCTGTCTGTCTGTCTGTCTGTCTGTCTGTCTGTCTGTCTTCTGTCTGTCTGTCTGTCTGTCTGTCTCTCAGTCCAGCTGCAAGTGTATGTCCGGCATGTCTCCTGTAGGGGGCAATGCAGAGTTCGGGTGTGAGCTGGTCTCTGCCTGCAAAGCGGACACGTGTGACCCCACAGCTGTCTGTCAAACTGAAGTGGACGGACAACCCAGGTCAGACACTCTAACACTGATAGAATAGTACCTTCAAATAAATAAATACAAGCATGAATAAATACATAAAAAAATACAAATAAAAAATCACTTTCCTTCATATTTCCTTCAAAGAAACGAAAGTAGTGAATTCTTTGTTGTGGTTCGGTTACATGAAGCCAAACTCATACCAGGAAAAATTACCAGAACCAGATTTTTATATATCTTTAATCAAGTGTCTGGTCAATGTAAACAAATTAAAAGGTTCTGAGAACTTTGAATTTCAAGGCAACTGGTTTTAACGCCTAAGTTTGAAGAAAAACTGCCTACTGTTGTTGTTGAGATAACTTTCATTCATGTGTAATAAGAATGTATCTTTCATATATAGCTATAAAGATCCACATACTGAGAATTTCCAAAAATAACAGTTGTGCCAACTAATTCTCTGTCACACAGATAAAAAAACAAAACCAAGTTGGTCAAAATGTTGATTCAGACATTAAAAAGTGTTAAAACTGTCTGAAAAACGTTCTGAACAAAATATAATAGAGTTGGCACCATTTTTACTTTTGAATGTCTCAGTAGGCCTATCTTGAACTCAGAAGTGTAAGTTTCATTACATTGTTGCCCCTCAGGTGTGTGTGTGAAGCAGGTCAGATTGGGGACGGTCGGCGTTGCTATGGTAACCTGATGGAGCAGGTAATAGAGCTGGACCGCAGCGGGAACCAGAGAGAAAATCTGACCGGAGCCGTCGCGCTGTTCGGTAAAACAACAACAAAAAATTATACAACGGAAATTATTTGTATATTTACTCTTCAAGTAGTGTGAATCAACTGTGGAAACATTTATTAAATATAATTTTAGCGCCCAAAATGTAGATTGTTTAGCTAAATAAGCATTCATTTGAGTCTATCCTGACTTTCATTTAAGGAAAGAAAGGGCCATGGAATTATGTTTTTAGCATGATGATTTAAAATAAGACATGTTATTTTTGCTTCTTGTTTTTGTCTTTTGTTTCTATGTTGGGTCTATGCTGTGACATTTGAAATATGTGTATTTGTGTGTGTGTGTGTGTGTGTGTGTGTGTGTGTGTGTGTGTGTGTGTGTGTGTGTGTGTGTGTGTGTGTGTGTTCGGTGTGTGTGTGTGTTTCAGAGAAAGGCTGTCCACTGCTGCTGAGTCACAACGGACCTCTCACAGCTTTCATCCCTCTACTGAAAACACCTCTGACTGTAGGTCTCTGTCTGTCTGTCTGTCTGTCTGTCTGTCTGTCTGTCTGTCTGTCTGTCTGCTGCCTGCTGTCTGTCTGTCTGTCTGTCTGTCTGTCTGTCTGCTGTCTGTCTGCCTGTCTGTTTATTGTAACCTCTCTGTCTGTCTGACCGACATCCTGCTGCCTCATGTGTTTATAGCTGCATTTCAGAAAGAACCGTAATGCTTGACGAGTTAATCATCGATCAAACATAATAAAAGAAAGTATGTCAGATGATAACGGATATAAATTCCACTCCCCTCTTGTTGCCTTGCCTCAACTCGATCACATTTACACACACGTGGCAAATCCTGATTGTAATTTTTTATTACAATTTAATTATTTCAAAAATGTTAAGCAAGAATTCAAACAGGAAATATTTATTAGATTTTAAAAGACTGAAATTAACCTGCAGGCTATAAACAAAGAGAGAGAAATGGAATACAATACAAAGAAATGTCAGTAAATAATTCCGCTTTGCTAGAGCTTAAACTAGCTTATTATGACCAAGGAGAAATACCAGAATCCCAAAACTTTGTTAAACAGCATACTATCGCATCTTTTAAAATAAATATTATGTTTGACCTCATATTTGAATAAAACATTTAAAAGGTTTTGTGAGAAACCGTGCCATAATGAACCATCACTGTTGTTTGAAAGCACAAAATACATTTGAACAACAGTTAAATATTCCATATTTCTCAGAAGAATTCAAAATCAACCATGACTTTAAAGGGAGTTTCAGATGCCATGAATTCCATGAATAAGATGAATTATTTAGACCTCTTCTAGAAATGTTCCTTGAAGATTTAAAAAAAAAAAAATTTGACTCAAAGCTCTTTTTTGTGAGTTTTAAATTCTACCCCTATAAAGCATTTAAACCTATAGTGTGAGGGCCGGGACATTTTTCCTTTTCTACCCCCGCATAACATTATCAATACTAGCATCTGACTGGCTTTACTGACATAACTGATGCATTTTAGCACATTCCTTTTTTTTTAAAAGCCTTGTGTCTATCTATTCCAACTCAAAGAGACTCAGATGTTTAGAGACTTTGCTTTCAATGTGCAAATGTGTATAGCAGTATTCAGTGTTTTGCTCAAACCTCTGGTCCAGCAGATGTAATAAAATAAAATAAAAAATAAAAAAAAAATAAAAAATAAAAATAAAATAAAATAAAATAAAATAAAATAAAATAAATAAAATAAAATAAAATAAAATAAATAAAATAAAATAAATAAATAAATAAAATAAAATAAAATAAAATAAAATAAAATAAAATACATACAGTACTATAGCTAAATAGCTGTGTATCAGAAGGAGTAATCTGTGTGTCCCTATGGCACCAGGTTACATCACTATTGTGTGTCCTTCTGCACATAAGATAGTATTTCAGAATCATTTGGGCCTTTTACAGCATGTCACTTTCACTATGTGGGTAAAATGTCTTCGCTGTTGCTTCACCCCTTCATTACATAAACCATTGTTTGATTGTCTTCATGCACAGTTTGTTTAATTTTCCAGTTTTTGATCTTTTGAAGTATTTCCACTAAAGATATTTTTGAAAAGGAAATCGTTCGGATGTTTATCGGTTCCCCCGGCTTCCTGCCTGTTTGATAAACTGTGACACACCTGAACTAGTCTCCTGCCACGACTACTAAGAAGAAGAAAAAAAAAACAATAAATAAATTCCATATTGTTTGTATTGCTGTCTCTCTCTCTACAGGGTGTTAATGAGGAGCTGTTGTGTAAAAATCACCTGATCCTGGGTCAGCACCTCTACAAGGATCTGGAGGGACGAGACTTCAACCTGTACGGAGGAAACAGGTGGAGGAGCAAAGGCAACAAGGTCATTATTTCAGGGCGCTCTGGTGGTGTAGTGGATAGAGCGCGTACCATATCGGCTCCGGCTTCCATTGCAGTGGTTGCGGGTTCAAATCCAACCCGTGGACCTTTACTGCATGTCATACCCCCCCCCCCCTCTCTCTCTCTCTCTCTCTCTCTCTGTGTCTCCCCATTTCAACTCTGCACTATAAAGCTTGAAAATGCCCAAAAATAGAACAAGGTAATTATGTATCTGCACACTCCACAACCCCACTCTTAAAAATAATACAGCATAGTACTTCAATTTAAACAATGAATGATTTTTACACTTTAAAATACTGAGTAGATTTCAAAGCTTCAAAATCAAGTAAAACCAACCATAACTAATGATTAGATATATTAATATTTTAAAACGTGTCTGAATGAATTGATATAGTAGAATTTCCAAGTAAATTCATTTTGAAGCCCACTTTGGCAAATGTCTATTTGTGAGATTGGGCTATACAAATAAAACTGATTTGATATATTCCAAGTATAAGGTAAATACTCAAAGTGATTGAAGATAGGAATTCATAGAGCAGAGTCTATTTAAATTTAGCTGAAAACCGAAAGGTACATTGTGCTGAATTCATTGAGAACAGACTTGGTATATTAGTATATTTTAATAAGTGTATAATCCTTTTTTTTTGTTACCATACATAGAATGAGCCATGTTTCACCGCCATGTTTCTGCAGTAGCACAGAAAGGAAATACTTAACGGCCTTACACGTTGTTATATCTAGTCAAGGATACAGCAGTCAATGTTAAATGTTTAACTTGATTTTTATTGGTTCACCTTCAGAAAAAGCCAAAGTAAAAAAGAGAGGATCCAACACAAAACGTTATCAATTTAGTTTCTATAAAAAGTACATTTTAAATTTAAATTGCGAAATGTTTTTTGACATTCATCTCGTTAACATAGCATAACATACAGTAAATGTTTTTATATAATACCACCACATGCATTTCGTCCCGTCCCAACATCTTACTTCAATAGGAATTACATCACACAGAGAAAAAAAACAGTAAAACGTATCTGTAAAAACATTGTATCTTCATAACCATCAGCACTTCTACACATAAAACGGAAACCATTGTGTTCAAAATCACCTGTGTTAACAATTTAATCATCTTCAACCTACTTTAACGTAATAACAAATCTATCAGCTCCGTCATGACAACAAAATGTGTATCAACATCAGAATTCTTCTCTACTGTGGTCGTGTATTAATCCTGTACACCTAACAATAGATTTACAACAGCCCTGGATATTGATTTGCAGCATCACCAAAACAACCAGAGATATTAATGAAAGACACCTGTGCAAACTTTAAATGAGAATCTGTGATAGCGGTAGAATCTTCAGCAGGATATGACTCTCGGTGTATATGTACGGAAACAGGTGTGTGTGAAGGCGTGTGTGAAGGTGTGAATGTGTGTGTTGGTATCAAGATCAGAGAAGGACAGTTTCCCTCTCTCAAAGTCCAGATGCACCCCGATTCTCCGGAGCTCCTCCCTCACCGTCAGATCTTGCTCTTGGTCCGTTGTGGAGAACGATGCGAATTTACCATCAGAGAGCAGAATTCTCCACAATCGAGACTGTAGCTTCCCTTCGTCAAGATACACTCCCCCAAAACGCCCACTTCCCAGTCCTTGCTTTCTCCGACCTCAACGGCCCAGCTGTGAACCCCAGAGTTGAAGCCTTCAGAGCCCAGGACGGAGCAGGAGAACTTGGTCCTCTTTGGGTTTTTCGGAAGCTGTTGTCGTCTCTCTCCATATCTCACGCTGGTCAGATCTTTGGAAAGGTGAAGTTCTGGATCTGCAGTGTTTGGATCCAGAATCACAGGAGTATAGGAGACCATTTTCTTCATCTTGGTCCAGATGTTGAAGGCCAGGTTGCCCAGGTGTTTGGCCTCGTCTATCAGAGCTCCAGAGACCAGCTGTGGATCATCCAGCAGGCGGCGCTGCTGGACTCTTTCCACTGCAGCCTTGTAGTTCTGCAGGAATGAGACGTCTTCAGCTCTCAGCTGCTCCTCTGCGGCTCTGACTGTCTCTGAAAGAGCTGCTATCTCTCTGCTCACAGCCTCAATCTTCTCCCTCATTATCAGACTCTTCTGCTCCTCTTCCTCCCTCAGAGCAGAGATCCTGGCCTCCTCTTCCTCCTCTAGAAACTGGTGAAGCTTCTTAAACTGTTCCTTAATCTGACTCTCCGAGCGTCTGGCCTGGTCCTTAATGTGATTTGCTGTTTGATCACAATTACCTTTAACTTGTTCGAAGTCCTTAAGTTTCTCTTGTAAAGGCTTCAAGCATTTCCGGAGCTCCTCTCTTACATCCTGTGCAGCTTCATCGATGGGTCTGAATTTGTGGCCGTGGTGTATTTTTGAATCTCGGCAGACGAGACAAACTGGCAGCAGATGGTCCAGACAGAAGAGTCTGAGTTTCTCATTGTGCAGACTGCAGTAAGCTTCAGACCCTGATGAAGCGCTCTGGTCTCTCCGCAGTAAGAAGGCTTCACACAGGTTCTTTAACGCCAGGTTACGAGGTGGATCACTAGTGGAAGATTTACTCTTACAGCACGGACACTCACGCACATTTTTCCCCCTCCACCATTTCTGCAGACAGGCTTTACAGAAGCTGTGGCTGCACGAGAGGACAACGGGGTCTTCGAAGATATCCTGGCATATCGGACAGCAGAGATCCTCGTCTGATCTGGAAGACATTTTGTCTCTGAGCGAAGTTCTAACAAAGTTCAAACACAGCAAACAGACAGGGAAGTGAGTCACTCCAGAACAATCCTTGGTTACTTTCACTGGGTCTTATTCATCATCCATGAGTAAATCTGTGTGTAGGGTTGCACATAAATTCTCACGCTACTAAAACTCTGCTCCGGATTCACGAAGCGTGCGGAAAACTCAGATTTGATCGTAAACACGTGTGTAACATGATGAATCCCAATCCTGCGTAAATTGAGAGCGCGCCCCCGGTGATCAGCAATTAGCATAGATCTCCGCCCATGAATAGCAAATGACCGCTATATAAGGGCATAGGTGCATCTGCTCAGCCTGCGATCATCATGGCGCAAGGAAAGAGAGAGAGAGAGAGAGGAAAAAAAATTCTCTGAGGAGGAGATTGAAGTTATTCTGGCAGAAGTCGAAGTCAGGAAAAACATTTTATTTTGTTCAGTCAGCTGGGGTCAAAGGGACAGGGAAAGATAAAGCGTGGAAAGAGGTTGTAGAAGCAGTCAACTCTGTCTCCTCTGTTGGGAGGACCCTCCAAGAGGTTAAAAGAAAGTGGTTCGATATTAAAATAGATGCAAAAAAAAGAATCAGAGTAAATAAATTAAGCACTTCGGCCACGGGAGGAGGAGGACCATCACAGCCAACACTGAGCCAGCAAGACGAACGAATTGCGGGCATTATTGGGGATACTGCCTTATCAGGCATAATCCCTGATGGAGACAGCGACATGCCTCCTTTGGAGCTGAGCCAGTCCCCATCAACTTCAGAAGGTAAGGTCACACGTGTCATTCGTTCACAATATTCTGAAAAATTGCGACAAAGCACTGAAAAAGTGCTTTGTCAGGTGCTCTTTAAATTGAAGGAATTGGCAACCAGAGATTCTATTTTGTGCCAATTATAAACTTTAAACTCAGTGATGTCTGTCGGAATGTATAGCCACTTAACACGTTTAACAAATAAAGACAACATTTAAGTCTGACGAGAAGCACACAGCTCGAATCTTTCTTTCATGACAATACATTTGACTAAGCCTGCCCTTTCCTTATGAGATGTGCGTGTCTTTTATTCGATTCGAAGACAGCCTACAGCATTCAGGTCATTTACATTGAATTTTAAAAAATGTAGGTTTGTGGTGTTCAAAGTAGGCCCACTTAATTTTTTTAAACAAGTTCTGTTTTTACAAGTTCAAATAAATCCACTCTGTAGCCAATGTAAATGTTTTCTCTTTTTTCAAAGCATATTTATTGATTTTTTTTTTTTTTTTTTTTTTTATTGTTTCAGCCGGCGAGTGCTTCTCCCGTGGCTCCAGTCCTCCACCTGCTGCTCCTCCTGCTCCTGCTCCGTCACCCAGACGCCGAGGCCGGAGAGGTGACCCGGTCCTGACGGAGCAGGTCCTACAAAATCAAGTGGCAATTGTTAGGGCAATTGAAGGATTGAATAACACAATGCAGGAAATCAACACCAGCCTTAAGGCAATCTGCCAAGCACTTTTGCCCACCAAAAAATAAAGTTTACTTTTTTCAGTGTCCCCCCTGTGTGATGTTTGGTTATTCTAGGTAAAACCATTTGGAGCTGTAGAAAATAACGCAATAACAAAGGCAGTATTAAAATTAATTGATGAACTAAAATAAGCGGGATGTTGGATAGATAAACGAATATATCCGTTTTTGCAACAAAATAAAATGTTCAGATTAGCTTTTTTAATGTTAATGGTAGCTTGTGCAGTACTTGTGCAAGCAACATTTACCTTAAAATCGTTCTACAAGTCGCTGGCGTACCAGAACAGCAGCCGCATTCGTCATCTCGCGAGCTGGTTCTGGAGGCAGCCGCTCAGGTGGATGTGGGATATCTGGTAGGGGAAGTCCCCTCTTAATTGAAAAATTGTGCAGGACACAGCAGGCCATTATAATGTTGCACACCTTTTTGGGTGTATAGAGGAGGGTGCCACCTCTGTGATCAAGGCACAGCCATCTTGTCTTCAGAACCCCGTTGGTGCGTTCTATAACAGCCCTTGTGACGGCGTGGGCTTCATTGTAACGCAGCTCCTGTGGTGTCTGTGGGTTGGTGAGGGGTGTCATTAGCCACCGCCTAAGCGGGTAACCCCGGTCCCCTGTGGATATAAAAAGATAAGTCTCTACATATAAATCACATGCATTTGTGAGTATATTCTTACCGATAAGCCAGCCGTCTCTCACAGCTCCATTCTCCAAACGCGTGCCAACTGCGCAATTGCGCAGTATGAAACTGTCATGCGTTCCTCCCGGCCACCGTGCCACAACGTTGAGCAACACACAGTTTGCATCACATATCAGCTGCACATTCACGGAATGAAAGTTTTTTCCGGTTTATGAATGCAAATGCATCAACAGATGGAGCCTTGATGCGTATGTGTGTGCAGTCTATGGCACCGATTACATTGGGCATGTTGGCCAGCGCGCAAAACTCCTGCTTCATGAGTTGCCTTTGTGCGCCATAGGGGAATTGAATGTACTTTGGGCAAAATGCGGCTCATTGATGGCTGGGATATTCCTGCTCTGTCTGCTATCTCCCGCTGGAAGGTCCCTGTGGCAAGGAATCCCAGCACGGATAGTACCTGCAGATGTGCGGGGATGGCGTGGCTTCTTTGAGTTGGCCTCGTCAGATTAGGCTCCAGAATGTTGCATAAATACAACAGAATTGGTCTCGGTAGACGGAAACGACTAATCAACCACTCATCACTCTCAGCCAACAAGTCTGCCCGGTCCCTGAAGTTCCTCTCTCTCCAGATAGCACCTTGTGCCAAATCGTGCAAAAGTGCAAGTTCAGCCATTGTTACCATTGTCTAAAACCGAAGTCCTTTTTATACTATGGTAATTTCAAATTCACAACAGCTGGTGAGCACTATTTTGGCCGTGACAATAGTTTTTGTGTGATTTTATTATTATGATAATATTTTTTATTGATATGTAGAAAGTACGTGTTGTCTGTGGTTTTAAACAAGTAGTTTACATTCTAAATAAATCGAATCTATATCTTAAACCTTGAATTGTCAACTTATTTTCTGTAGAACATTTTTATATTTTTTATATTTTTTAATATTTTGTCATATGTCGCATATTGCGTGTTTCAAAGGCATCAGCGTATTTTGAACATGAGAGAGAGTAATACGAATTAAAATTGTAATTTTCAACAGTGACAAACAGTATTTATGTCTATTCCTACATTTACACACAGCGCTACACACAGTCGGGAGCATGTGTAGATTTTGTGAGTAGCTACACAAAAATCAGCACTACTAAAAGATTGATGAATGCGGAAATCACACGTAAATTCGCGCTGCTCACGGTTTACACACAAATCCGTGCTGCTCACGTTTCATGAATAAGACCCAGTGTGTGTTAAGACAGAAGTCGTTTAGACGGAAAACGGATTTGAGTTGTCCTGCGTCCTCTCACCCTGCCATTTCAAGTGTGGCAGGCACATTGAACATCAACACCCAGATAACTTGACTGTGGTGTGTGTGTGTGTGTGGTGGTGTGTGTGTGTGTGTGTGTGTGTGTGTGTGTGTGTGTGTGTGTGTGTGTGTGTGTGTGTGTGTGTGTGTTGTCTACGTCTCGGGTGTGTTATCACAAAAGATATTCCTGTCCTTACACACCACATTTTTACTTCAAGTACATGTTCAAGTCCTTGACTTCCAGAGTTTGATTGGCTTCAGTATAGAATTAGATAAAACAAGTGGGAGTTTTCCAGATTTACAGTATTTGTGGTATTAAGTCCTTGAATTCATGGGTTGACAATAGTTTGTCTTATTATATAAGCCTTTAAAATGTATTTGTTAAAGTTATCATCATGTGGACAATGCAGAAGTGGTAACAGAAAGAAAGTGAAAACAAACATTTGATACAGTAGTCATTTGAACTTGCTTCCATATCCATCCATGTTAATAATGTTATTCTGAAATAATCGAGACCTAATAAGAAAGTGACAACCATTGTAAATAGTTTGAGAATGGGACTATGATGTTCACCTGTAACACCAGGCTTAAAAAGCTTATTTTTCTTCTATAATAAAAACAATCACTTCTTCAGATTCAGATAAATCAACATATTTCATGTGAAAGTTATAATACACTAATAATCTGATGTGTGTTTATTGTAGAGGTTCATTCTGATGGAAGAGCCCACCAGAATATACACCATCATCCAGGAGGACCTTCCAGCGGCCAATGGGATCATCCACATCATCGACCGGCCAATCACATTCACTCAACCTGACAGGCAAAGCCGCGATGAACTGGTCAGTTAAAGGGTCACTTCTCCGAATATGGAAATCTCCCACAAACCAAAAAGACCAACATTTTGATTTAAAAACATTTAATTGAAACATTGGAAATTATTTTGCGTGGGATGTTTTGGTTTGACGATTTGTGGTGCTCAGTTTTTTCTTTATTAAAATTGGTCTGCTTAATGCATTAATATTCTTTTTTTTTTTAATCTCCAGTAAGATGTAGGCCTATATACCACATGATTTTCTGATAACTGGAGTGTCACATATAAAACAATTCGGTTTAACTTTAAAACATTTGAACTCTGCTGTTTTTTTTTTTCAGCAATTAATGAAAATGGAAGTCAGTCATTTGATCAACGTCTTGTGTTTCTTCTTGTGTCCAGTTTGCTGATAAGACCATCGGAGAAATTCTGACCAAGAGCGGAAAATACAACCGCTTCCTGTCTCTGGTTGATGTGAGTGTTTGATTCTGGTCAATGACATCACAAGGACGTTTGATTTTATCCCCTCATGAGAATAAATCAATCTAACTTTATTGATCAGTTGAGACTATCAGTTTTGATTCACAATGGGACAATTTGCTATGATCCTCCACTGAACGTATGTAAATATATGTCAAATACTACTTAGAAACCTTTAGCTTTGTCTCTGCTGTATCACTCTGATTCTAAAAGTAGCACATCATGAGTCGATTGTCTTGGTGCTGTCTCTGATCTTGCTTATAGCTAGCTAACACACAAATAAGATTAGCTAGCAAGCTGCTGCTGGTACAATCTGCTTACTCTTATCTGTTTTTTTTTAGCAATAAGTAGCCACTGTTGTTAAATCATGTCTAATGTCTCAAGTACTCAACAATCATTATCATTTTCTGCTCTGCCAAGCAGCCGAAAATTCACTTCATTAAAAATGAATGAACCTAAGTAACTTGGGAAGTGGGGCCAATGCTAATTCTCAGCTTGTATCAGATAGTGTGTTTTTGTTGTGTGTTTGTAGAACTGTGGGGCTCCCCCTCCTCTGCGCGGGCCGGGACCCTTGACTGTGTTCATCCCGACCAACGCGGCTGTGGACCGAGCCAGGGACGGCAGCATCATGTACATGCTAAGAGACGTAAGGCATTTTAGTTTGTGTGTTAGTGATAAATGTAGATGATAACTTGCAGGTTACTTTAATGGATATTTCTGCTGAGTTTCTATGTCTTTGCTATTATTAACATATCTTGGGAAAAGACAAATACAAACTATGTTCTGAATCTAAATACTCTATGACTTCTTGATTCTGTCCGTGGTTCTCAGCCCGAAAACCATTTGTTCCTGTTGAAGATATAAATCTTATGAAATGACTCATGTAAAAAAAGGCGGTGTCATTTCCTAACATAATGTCAACAAACACCCCTGTTACCAATCCTTAAACTTTCCGTTCTTGTGATGCTATGTGAAGATTATCAGGGATTTTTCAATGATAATTTGCTCTATTTTTAGGCCAAACATAAACTACAGGAACTTTTGAGACACCATGTTTTCTCCCAGGCCGTGGTAAGACCCATTTTTTTTTTGTCCTTTACTTTTTCGGAATAAATACATTTCCAATTCCAATTCCATTTGCCCATGTTCCATTTTAATCTAGTCTGTGGGGCTTTAGTAGTTACATTTTAAGATATGTTTTGATCCCATTTCCGTTCTCCGAGAATGAACCCTTTATATTTTAAGTACACTTTTCTTTAACCCCACCCTCAGGAAAAACAGGAAAAATTTCAAATCATATTTTAGTTAAAGATTGTTTTTTTTTGTGTGTGTGTGTGTGTAGCTGACAGTGGACGAGTTGGCCTCTCTCCCTCGGATTCAGACGATGGCCAATCAGATTGTCTCCATCACCGTGTCCGATGATGTAAGTCATTCTTCACAGTGTCATAATAAGATTTAGATAAGTCTAATTTTATCAAAGTTAAAAAATAATGATATTACTCTGTATAGACTGTTTTATCCTCAATACTGACTGATGTTAAGGCAATCCACCTTAGTTTATTTTATTTCGATCACATATATAGCACAAGTTAAAAACACCAAAGAAAAAAAAAAGTTGTCATCTTAATTTATACATTTGACATTGCTTCAAGCTTTCAAGCAAGCATTTTAAATTTGTCTTTGTTTTTTTGAGAACTTGAGAAAAAAAACTGAAACATTAACACAAGGTGCCTCGACTGCCACTCCTCTCCAGGCTGACGTCTTGCGTTTGTTTTTCTGTTTGTGTTGTAATGTGTATTGTGTGTATACGTATGTGACTTTGTTTTTTATTGTAAAAAAAAAAGAGCTCTCAAATAATGAAATTTAAATAATAACATTATTGCTCCAGGGTCAGATCCTGTTGGGGGAGAAGGGCGTCCATCTTGTCAGCACCAACATCATGGCGTCCAATGGGATCATCCATATGGTGGACGGGCTTCTGTACCCGCCTTCCATCCTCCCCATCCTGCCTCACCGCTGTGATGTCATCGAGAGCAAGATCACCGTGGTGAGCAGAGACACACAGACGAACAGACAGACAGACAGCACACACAAGACGAAGACGCAAACAGACACAACACACACACACACACACACACACACACACACACACACACACACACACACACACACACACACACACACACACACAGACATGTAAACACACACACATTTTTTTAAATCAAAATTAATGACAGCTGCAGAGATAAAAAACATTTTTTTTTATTTTTATTATTTTCGGACAATTCCACACAATACACAATTATCTCTTTCACATCATACATCATACTTTGTGTTGTCCGAAGGGTGACGGAAGAAGCCAAAGGCTTATCAGGTCCCGCCCCATTTTCATCAGATTCAGATTCAGATACACAGATACACATTTACTGTTACAGAAAAATTAAAAAAATTAAAAAACACAATTTTGTTGTTGTTGTTTTTGATGATTTTGCAAATTTCTTTTGTTAAGTTAAGTTATAATAGGCCGGTATCTGTCACATCAACTATATTTTGTCCTACATACCTCACTTTGGTAACCCACTTTAAGATCGGACCCTGTGAGTAACATTTTATGTTATTAATCACTTGCACTTGCATTTCCAATGGCACTAGTCATATTGCTTGTACCCTAACGTTTTATATCAAGTAATTCCTCTTGTTTTAATATGGTTTGTTGTGTTATTAAGATATTTGTATTTTGGTGATGTTGTTTGTGGCATTTTTTGAAAAAATGAAATTTGTGAACTTTATGTTGTGTGTGTGTGTGTGTGTGTGTGTGTGTGTGTGTGTGTGTGTTTTCAGGGTCCATGTACTCGCTGCAGTTACCTCTTTTCTACTGACTGTCCAGATGGCAGCGTTGAACTGGTAAAACACATTGTTACTACTACATTTCAATCACTACGTATGGAGTTTAGAAAATACCGATATCGATATCTGAACAAACAAGTAAATTTTTTTTAAATTATGGTAATCCATGAGCAGAGACCCTAACCCATTGTTTGTCTGTGTGTTGTGTGTGTGTGTGTGTGTGTGCTGTGTGTGTGTGTGTGTGTGTGTGTGTGTGTGTGTGTGTGTGTGTGTGTGTGTGTGTGTTGGTGTGTGTGTGTGTGTGTCTGTGTGTGTTGTGTGTGTGTGTTGTGTGTGTGTGTGTGTGTGTGGTGTGTGTGTGTGTGTGTTGTGTTGTGCTGTGGTGTGTGGTCTGCAGGGAACGCACCAGGTCGGCTGTGAGTTCCTCATGTATCCTCAGACGTTCGGTTCAGGATGCGCCAAATACTGCAACGTCACCAAACAGGTGAGAGTGGGATCATGTTTCGGGAGCTTTATTTTTTAGCTTCATTAATTTACCCTTCATCTGTCTTTACTATGAACGGTGCTTTCAGAAGAGAATGTGTGTATTGTGTTGACTGTGTATGTAAATTTGGTTTTAACATATGCTGAGACTTTTACAAATGGTGAAAGCTGGTCGTAATTTTTGCACTCTTTTCGATTCCTTTGAGTAAAATGGTTCACCGCTATTTGGCCCTAAAGTTATCATTTGCTGCACAGAAAAATATGAATACAAGAAAATGAACCCTTTGTCATTCTTTAAACCTTCTACGAGGAACTTTTAAATTATTCTGAAAGTGTGTGTGTGTGTGTTGTGTGTGTGTGTGTGTGTGTGTGTGTGTGTGTGTGTGTGTTGGTGTTGTGTGTGTGTGTGTTGTTGGTGTGTGTGTGTGTGTGTGTGTGTGTGTGTGTGTGTGTGTGTGTTTGTTGTGTAACAGATACCAGAGTGTTGTGCAGGTTTCTACGGTCCCGACTGTAAACCCTGCATTGGAGGATTCCAGCATCCGTGCTACGACAAAGGAACGGTGAGTGACAAGCAAAAAAAAAAAAAAAACTATCACTGAAGACTTGTTTGTCAACCAACATAAGTTTTAAATATTAATACTTTTACTTACAGTGCTTTGACGGTATCCAAGGCAACGGCTCGTGCAGCTGTCGGCCGGGTTTCGATGGGGTCGCCTGTCACCTCTGCTCGGATCCCAGGAAGTTTGGGGAAAACTGTGACCAAGGTAACAACAACTATTTGTCACCACTTGGGAGAGCAACTGAAATTTAGTGAAAAGAATAAGACAATGACAAAACCCCTCTCATTCAGAGTTATGAGTTGACGCCTAATTTTCATAGCATATAATAAAATATGTTTATAATCTTATAGTGTATAAGTTTGCCTTTTTCATATCTAATTTGTGAACAAAAGTGATTATTTCTTAGTTTGACATGCTGTGTGTGTGTGTGTGTGTGTGTTGTGTGTGTGTGTGTGTGTGTGTGTGTGTGTGTGTGTGTGTGTGTGTGTGTGTGTGTGTGTGTGTCTTCAGACTGTCAGTGTGTCCACGGTGAGTGTGACAGTCGTCCTCACAGCGGAGGTGTGTGTCGGAGAGGGTCCTGTCTGGAGGGATTCTCCGGAGACAACTGTGACAGGACGGCCACGCCATGCACCTCAGACGGGCTGGAGGAACACTGCCACATCCACGCTTACTGTGCAATGGCAGGACTGCACAAAGCGTAGGATACTACTAATGTTACTACAACTGTTAGCGCTCTGTTTTGGCACCCTATTTGGATCAAGTGTGTTTTAGTTTGTGTCCTATTTGAGTCATTTATTACAGGGTTAGGGTTAGGGTTAGTGAGTCTGGAGAACATTTGTTGTCAAAATCACTTTTTGTCAAAATCAGTGAATATATCCTAAAGTTCCACTACCTGTCTGTCCTTTTGCGCTGGAAAAAAAAAGCGCACAACAAGCTGTTGCTGTAAATGGGCGTGTTGCTAGCTACGTAAGGCCCACTTTCTTTACATAACCCTTTGTTTACATACCAGTTTACAGAGCCTAGGCTGTGCATTACCTCCAGCTATTTTGTCAACGCACACACAATATGCACAAGTAGCGGATTGAGATATTCATAGATTTTGACAACAATGGTCTCCAGATTCGCTGACTCCGCCTTTAATCCTATCCTCAATAGACAAACAAAAACGATAAACTACTGAAAATGATGCTCATGTTTGATCCAGTATAATATTACGTTATATTACGTGGTAGCTTCCATTTTTTTGAATGATGTCATCCCAGGTTTTGTTGTCAAGCTGTTTAGTTGTTGCCTATTATGTAACTGTCAGTAGGATTGAAGAGGAATCACGCAGCTGCTAGACAGGAGCTTAAATCATCCAACCCAACCACCCTTTACTGCCATTTTATAATTTGTCATTAAGGTTTCTTAGGGGATAAAAACTAGTGAGTCACTTGTTTTTTCAACAGCTGCTGAGTTTGTTCCTTGTTCATCACAAACCTTGTGTGTCTCGTTCCAGGTGTGTGTGTAAGGATGGATATGAGGGTGACGGCAGTACAGGTCACTCCTGTACTGCCGTCAACCCCTGTCTGAAGGCCATCCGAGGAGGCTGCGACAACAACGTAAGAGTGTGTGTGTGTGTGTTGTGTGTGTGTGTGTGTGTGTGTGTGTTGTGTGTGTGTGTGTGTGTTGTGTGTGTGTGTGTGTGGTGTGTGTGTGTGTGTGTGTGTGTGTGTGTGTGTGTGTGGTGTGTGTGTGTGTGTGGTGTATGTGTCAGCTGTGTGTGTGTGTGTGTGTGTGTGTGTGGTGGTGTGTGTGTGTGTGTGTGTGTGTATTGAAACTATCGACAACACCTCCACTCATTATCGCAAAATAATACAAATTATTTAGTATTTGTTAAATTTGGTCTTGGTTTGGGAGACACATTTAGGAAGGTAAACAAAGCGCTACATTAGTCAAGGCCAAGAAAAGTATAGTGAGGGAAAAAATTAAGAATCAAAAATGCCCAGTGCTCCTTAAGATAAGCAGGCACATGTCAATACTGGTAAAACTTGGGCATGTTGTTGCAAAACTGAGGTTATTCTAAAACTGTAGACTGTTGGATTCAAAGCTCTGACTATATAACACCTCCTCCCTCTCTCCCTCTTCCTCTCTCTTTCTCTCCCTCTCTCTTTCTCTTCCTCTCCTCCCTCTTTCTCTCCCTCTCCTTCTCTTCCTCTCTCCTCTCTCTTTCTCTCCCTCTCTCCCTCTCTCCCTCTCTCCCTCTCTCCCTCTCTCCTCTCTCCTCTCTCCTCCCTCTCTTCCTCTGCAGGCGGAGTGTGTGTACGTGGGCCCAGGTAAAGTGTCGTGTGTGTGTATGGAGGGCTGGACAGGTGACGGCAAAGTGTGTGTGGAGATCAACAACTGTCAGCTGGAGACCAGAGGAGGCTGCAGCCAAAACGCCGACTGCAAACACATCGGACCCGCACAGGTCTGTCACACCAACAATTCATTATGTTATTTATGCAAAAAGCTATTTACAATTACTAAGAATATTGCATTTCAAAGGTTTTCACTTCTGCCTTTCAAATTAACCTGTTTAAAATACAATTAACGGCCAAACACAAGTAATTTTAATGGAGGATTTCTACTCTTTGCACTCATCAATCGTAAGCAATACAAATAAAAATAAAGCAGTTTGTCATGAAAAGTAACATCCATTAGTAAAAAATAGATAATCTTTAGATCATTTTTTTCAAATAAAAACATAAGTTTAGTCTATATCAACCAGCTACTAATCAGCTGCCTGTCTGTAAATATTGTAGGAGACTGTTGAAAACTGTGTGTGTGTCTCTGTGTGTGTGTCTCTGTGTGTGTGTGTGTGTGTGTGTGTGTGTGTGTGTGTGTGTGTGTGTGTGTGTGTGTGTGTGTGTGTGTTGTGTGTGTGTGTGTGTGTCTGCAGAGTGAGTGTGTATGTAGACAAGATTACATGGGAGACGGTATCGTGTGTGACCTCATCAACCCCTGCCGCAAGATGAACGGAGGCTGCCATGACATGGTAAACACACACACACACACACACACACACACACACACACACACACACACACACACACACACACACACCCATGAGGATGGGTTTTCATGTTAAAGTTGTGGCAATTCTAACTGTATCATGCTAACTTTTCAGGGTGATTTCAAAAGTAATTTAATTAAACTGTATTTATATATTGAGCATTTTTGATACACAGAAAAGTCGCAACAGAGCGCTTGACAAAATTAGACAGACAATAAGAGAAAAAAGGAAAATGGAGAATTGGTATTTGTTTGTGATTGATGGGATCTCAGATGGTTAGATAAATGACCCATAATGCCTTTCTGCTGTACGCTGTGTTAGGCAAAGTGTGAGCAGATGGAAGGAGGAACGCACACCTGCACCTGTCCCGACGGCTTCCATGGAGACGGAAAAATCTGCTACGGATCATTACTGGACGTAAGCACTGGGGGCAATTTATCACTGGGACGTTCAGATCTGATAATGATCAAATTATTGTTGGGGATTTTAAATGTATGTCATAGTCACACCAGCTACCACTGTAATATTATGATAATATTTGTATATTGTATTTAATAGTTTCAACATAATATTTTATTTTACTATTGGTTTGTTACACATATTTGCTTAATTTAAAAAACTTTATGAATAATGTGTGCTTACGTATTTTCAAGCATGCAAATGTTTTGTATATTGCTTCTACAATCAGGATTTGTCTATAGTGCACACTGTGTCAAAATAGTGTAATAACTGGATACATGTGTGTTTGTAGGAGCTGGATATGAACATAAAAATGTTCCGTTTCTACCGACTGGTTGAGGTAACTGTAATAATTTTTTTGTTTTAATAAATTAACTCCACACTAAAAATAGGACAGGTTGAATTTACATGTGTGTGTGTGTGTGTGTGTGTGTGTGTGTGTGTGTGTGTGTGTGTGTGTGTGTGTGTGTGTGTGTGTGTGTGTGTTGTCAGAAATGCAGCCTGTGCACTGAGGACCTGAGTGGGAACCTCACAGTGTTCGTTCCGTCCAGAAACGCGATAATGAACATGACTCCAGCTGAGAATCCTTCTGGACCAGCAGACACCACCTGCCTTACTTTGTGCGGTCAGTCACGTCACACACATACGCACTACACACGCACACACATTCACACTGCACACAGACATAGACACATTGACACACACACAGACACAGACACGCACACAATGCATCACACACACACACACACACACACACACACACACACACCACACACCACCACACACCACCACCACACCACACACACACACACACTCACTCCATCCGTCATGGTGTAATCACCTGTGCACGAAATGCACCTGTTGGAATACTAATACATCTCTCCTCATCACTTGATATTGGAAAACTAGAGCATGGTGGTGATGCCATCTTTAGTAACTAGTTTCATGTCCTGAGTCACCGTAGCTTCTGTAAATTCTCCAAACAAGGGGTTAGCAAGGGAGCGTTGCAATCTAGAATCTCATCACTAGATGCCGCTAAAAACCCAGATATAGATAGACGGAGCTCCTTATGAATACAACCAAGAATGCTACGGATGTAAAAGCAAGAGGCAAGATTAAGGCACAATGCTGTGATGAAATAAATAAAAGTAAAAGTATGTACCAAAGTTATACCTACTGCATGCTTACTAGATTATTTTTATGGTCAAATGTAGTAGGTAGAAAAGAAACAAGTGATATGGAACCATAGGCAAAATTTTGATTGTGAAATTACATTTAAATAACAATTGATCTTTTCCTTTTTGCTGTTCCTGGTTGCAGGTCCCACTTCCTGCCGGGGATGTTATCTGTAGAAGATCTGGAGGGAAAGGTGGAAACAGCGGGCAGCAGAGTCAAATCCCTGGCTCCCAACACCTACTGGCAGATCAGCAAAAGCAACCAGGTAAGAATGGGCTCATTCAATTAAAAACAAAAGACCGACTGATAAATAGACATTGTGTGCATTTAACAAGTCTCCTGCAGTTTGCAAGGATCAGTTACCAGCATCCTAACATGTTACATTTTCCCCAAGAGATACAGTATATACAGCTCCGGAAAAAATTAAGAGACCAGTTTGGATTTTTCTTAAATCTTCATCTCTATATAACTGATTGAAAATGCTCTTTAATGACAAACAATATTTTAGAATTTGGTATAAATGCTGTCAATTGTTGATATTATAAAACCAAAATGTTCATTCTACTCAAACATATGCCTATAAATAGTAAAACGAGAGACACTGAACATTTGGAGTGGTCTCTTATTTTTTTCCAGAGCTGTATATATATTTTTTTAAAACATAGAAACGAGGCACATTCATATTCTTTAGAGTTTGATAGTTTGATATTTTAACCGCTGTCATTTCGTTCCAGACCCTCACCTTCGGGGGCGCTTCCATCCTCACCCCCGACCTGCCGCAACCAACGGCTTCATCCACATTATAGACAAGGTAGGAGTCCGCCTCCGAGGAACTTTCAGTTTTTGTAAATTCTTGCACCCCCTTTGGAAAAAAGCAGGAGTATTTTTACTACGCCAGCTGTTGTTCTTGGTGAGCGTATATACCCATGACCGAGGCATTAAGGAAAACTATATAAAAATAGCATTCTTTGCACTGATGGTCTCTTTTGCTGTTACATGTACATTTATGATCATCAGAGGAAAAATTTGAATTTTCAGAAATATATAAAAGTGGTGCAGGTTGAGCGAGATGTGAATACATAACACCTCAACAAGGATTAAAATAGAAAGTTGATTATCCTGTTTTATGGGTGCAGGGAAAATGAAGACCCTTTGGTATACACACACAAATATTTAATTAAGTTACTATTTATTTTCTTGTATTGTGTGTGTGTGTGTGTGGTGTGTGTGTGTGTGTGTGTGTGTGTGTGTGTGTGTGTGTGTGTGTGTGTGTGTGTGTGTGTGTGTGTGTGTGTGTGTGTGTGTGTGTGTGTGTGTGTGTGTGTGTGTGTGTCTGTGGATTTTGTGTGTTTGTGGTCAGATTCTGTTCCCAGAAGTAGGAGAAATCCCCCGGAGCCCCCCACCCTGATGGCTTTCCTCAACTCCTCTTCCAACTTCACTCTGTTCAGACAGTACGCTCTGGTAACACATCCGTCTGCCTTGTGTTTTATGTTTTATTTATTTTAATATGGATTATGCCGTTTTTACATGGTTCAAATACAAATGCAACTGTGTGCGTGTGTGTTTGAAGTGTGTGTGTGTTTTTTTCACAGATGTACAACCTGTCAGAGGAGCTGGGTGCAGAGGATTTCACCCTCCTGCTGCCGACAGATGAAGCTATAAAGCAGCACCTCAGTCGGACTAACTCCACCCTCCTGGTACGTCCAGATGATATGATGCAGCGCTCACCAACAAACAATTTAACACAAAAAAATAACACAAAAAGATGCGCCACCATGTTGCACCACCATGTTTTAAAGTAGCACAGAACGGACAAAGTCTTACGTGTTTTTATATACAGTAGATAGTGGGCATTCTGGGGAATGTTGGAAGACGAAGAAGAAGTACTATAGAATAAATAACTAAAGACATCTTCAACTCAAATCACTTGATATTGTGGAAAGACTTGAGGCAATGGTGGATGATGCCATCTTTAGTACCTAGCTTCAACCACCGTAGCTTCTGTAAATTTGTCGAAAGGGGGGGGGGGAGGGCGTTGCAATCTAGAATCTCACCACTAGATGCTGCTCAATACTCCAATATTAAACACTTCACCTTTAAGGGGAGAAGGGGGCCCTCTAAATGGTAAATGGACTTGACTTATATAGCGCCTTCTAGCCGATTTTCTCAGCCCCAAAGCGCTTTACATATCTTACCACATTCACCCATTCCCCGATGCCAGTAGCTGCCATGCAAGGCGCTCTCTGAACCATCGGGAGCAATGTGGGGTTCAGTGTCTTGCTCAGGGACGCTTCGACATGTGGTGGGGAGATGGGGTATCGAACCTCCGACCCTGCACACCAGAGGCGATCTCCCTACCCACTTCGCCACTACCACTAAACCACGAGCGCCCCCTTCAATAACTCCTTTTAACCCACTGTCTGTGTGTTTCTGTGTGTGTCTGCGTCTCTGTCTAGGACCCCGATGTGTTCAGGTACCATGCGATTCCGGGGGAGCTGCTCTTCCCCGACCACCTGTCCGATGGAACGCTGAAAAGCACGTTGCTAGGTAGCGAGTTCCAGGTCCAGTTCCACTTAAACAGCAACAACCAGGTAAATAGTTTTTTTAGTTTTCAAGTTCCCGGGAAATTGGACCAGAGAAAAAGGCATTAATAATAGCTGTTCTTCTCACCGATGGTCTTGTTTGCTGTTACAGGTCATTTATGATCATCAGAGGAAAAATTTGACTTTTTCATTAACATTTATATACTTCTCATAGGAAGTTTAACAGTGCTCCAGGGTATCTTCAGTTTGTGTTTATTCTAGCACCCCCTTTGGACAAAAGCGGTAATGTTTTTACAACTCCAGCTGTTGTTCCTGGGTGAGCGTACCCATGACAAAGGTATTACATGTACGTTATGATCATCAGAGGAAAAATGAGTCCATTTCAGAAATATTTAAAATTCCTCGTAGCACCTTTTAATTTTCATATACTGATGGCAGTATTTGAAAGTATAAAAGATTCAAAGTGTATGTGCAAAAACATGCACGCACACACTGTTAAGTGTTCTTTAAATAATGTGTAGATCTTTCCCAGTCAGTAGTAAAGAGTGTTTTTTGTTTCTGGTTCTGCAGACGCTTGTGAACGAGGTTCTTCTCGGCAGCAGTTTCAGGGAGACGCTGTACGGAGTGTTGATAGTGATCCCTCAGGTCCTCACAGTCCGACGCAACCGCTGCAACAGAGAAGTCTCCCTGCAGGTCAACGTAAGGCTTCAACATTCAAAATGCTTTATTCGTCATATGCACATTAACAATTACAACAGCAGTGGTTGGCAAGGAAATGTGTGGAGACTCAAGCTTCCAACCCTTCAACAGTGCAATATAGAAATAGAAAATGATATAAGAGAAACACAAAAGTGAAGAGAGCAACACAAGAGACACAAATAAACAGGAGGGGTGATTAATAAATAAACTCATCTAATCACAGCACTGATCTAATAGTTCTGAAACAGCTGAGCCAGTCACTGTAAAGCATTAAGGTTGAGTCAACGATCCTGGAGAATATTTCACTTTTTGTAAAAATCAGTGAATATTTCCTCTTGATCTGCTACATGTACTGTGTGGGGAAAAAAAAGTCCAATGGTAATACACAGCCTAGGCTCTGTAAACGGGGATTTTCCCAGCAATGGTGGAACAAAATGATTTAGATCAGCATTTACATAGATACATGGATGGAAAACAAAGTTTGTTTTAACGGGTCTGTCCGTGTGTCTCTCCTCGTCTCTAGGGAAGATGTGCAGACTGTGCTGGACCTCCACGATGTCTGTTCAGCTACAAACCAGTAAGTCAGAGTGAAATCAGCTACACATTTTAACCCGTGAGTGTGTTGTGTGTGCAAAGCAAGGGTTCGAGAAGACTAGATTATATTTAATCAAACTGTGTAGTACAGGCCTTGCTGTTATTATTTGTTACCACACAAAATCACTGAAGAAAAATAAATCTGTTTCTACGAGTTCAGCATATTGTCATTATATATATTGAGGGTCAGACAACAATACAACAAAGTGTATGTGTCATGTGTGAAGTCATGTCTTTTTTATTTAATTTTTAATCAACAAAATAAAGTAAATAGTTGAATTTTTTTTAGCACTTTGATATGATATTCTGATATGATACAGTAGAGATGGCTGTGTTCCTTCCAGCTCTCACGTTTTGGTTCGAATGTGTTTCTATTGTTGTTTTTCTTTACTGCAGATCAAACAAGAGTTCCCGCCCAACATGCGACCCAACTGTAGATTCAGGAAGCGAGTGGGATACAGGAGGAAGTCAGTGCCCGGCTGTGTCACCATGTGTCTGAAGATAACCACGGTCTGCTCACACTACCAATAGCAATTTAGTTCTGACCACTACCAATAACAATCAGTGCACTTTTACTGTGAATCTTAACCTTTTTTTTCTCTTTTTTTAAAGTAATTTCAATTTTATTCATATAGAGCTGAATATCAAATATGACAATTTGCCATACAGTACGACACCCTCTGTCCCTAGACCCTAAATTCAGTCAAGGTAAATCTTCCCAAAAACCCCTTTAATGGGGAAAAAGAAACCTAAGTATGTGTGCACACAACAGATTTTTTTCAAGAGAAAATTATAATTTGTAGATTGGAAAACACATGTGAAGAATATGCCTTCAGGAGGATGTTGAAAAGACAATTAAACAGGTTCATTGGTCTTGAAGGGCAGTGATGCAACCTGGGAGTTAAAGATTAACTCTCCTCTTCTTTGGTATCAATATTTTCCAACTCATTGCTTTTGTGCGGCAGTGACAGCGCTTCTGTTTTAGTCTTTGGAAGAGATACTTATACCTGAAGGACAAAGGGTCATCACTTAAACTACACTAATACATATATGAAATCAGCAATTGTACAGATTCCAGGTCTGAAAAGAGTTTTACTACTAGGCCTTCTGCTACTAATAATCATCATAATAATATCAACTAATTATATTCAAATGTTTAATTATTTGTATGAAGCAATTTGGCGGGAACAATTTGCACCTATATTTTCTTTTCTCCCTTGTTTTTATAAATATAGTTGCATTTCTATTTTATTTATACTAAGCTCAGGCCTGTGATATAAGACAAAAACTGATATCGTTGTTGCCTCTATGTATGTGGATGACAAAAGAAAATACATTTTTAATTATTAAAAATAATAATAATCCTGTCCGTCTGTCCTGCAGGATCACTCCTGTTGCCCCGGTTACTACGGTCACGAGTGCTACAAGTGCCCCGGAGACGTGGGCAGCTGGTGCTACAACCACGGGCTGTGTCAGGACGGTAACGACGGCAACGGGGAGTGCCGATGCTACGAGGGTTTCCATGGCACCGCGTGTGAGGACTGTGAACCGGGAAGATACGGCGTCAACTGCACCACCAGTGAGCAACACACACACACGAGCACGCACACACAGACACGCACACACACGTACACACGCACACACACACACACACACGCACGCACGCACACACACACACAGACACGCACGCACGCACACACACACACACACATATACTAGAAATTACACACACACACACACAAACGCACACATGCACACACGAAAAAAACAAGATCGGATTTTGTGAAGCATTTCTAAAGCCCTAGGGGAGCTCAAGTTTTTAAAAGCTAACAAAATAATTATTTAGACTTTTCTCAGACTCCATTCAATTAGTAGTTCCTGTAATCATACTGTATAATATGAAATAAAAACTGCAGGAACACACAGGCCTACATGTAAAATATGTATCTTAAAATAAAGTAGAGAAAAATTATTTAATAAATGTGTGTGTGTGTGTTTTGCAGAGTGCGCGTGTGACCACGGGAAGTGTGAGGACGGTATAGCAGGAAGTGGCAGGTGTGTGTGTAATAAAGGATGGAAAGGAGCTTCCTGCTCTGTAGGTAAGACAAAGACACACACACACACACACACACACACACACACACACACACACACACACACACACACACACACACACACACTCTCTCACACACACACACACACACAACACACACACACACACACACACACACACACTAAACACAGTGAAACCACACTCAATATTTTCTGTTGCTGTGTTGTGTGATTTTGTGTGTGTGTGTGTGTGTGTGTGTGTGTGTGTGTGTGTGTGTGTGTGTGTGTGTGTGTGTGTGTGTGTGTGTCTCAGAGATCAGGGACGACGCCTGTGGGGGTGTGTGTGACGAGAACGCCAAGTAAGTCATCCTGCCAGGTGTTGCTGCTCTGTACCCCTAACTGAACAGTCAGTGGGGAAGATGTGTTACTAGTGGCTAAAAAAACTACATTTATTGCTTTAAATCCTGAAGTGTAAGCTGTATGTCTTGGTTATGTATGAAAGTATTAGGGCCATGGGAGACGATACAATTAAAGGAGGGGGTTTTGTTTTCATTATGCATTTTGTCGAGGACCAAGTGCAATTACAATTTTTTGTGAATATAGATTTCATACAATGTCAAGACTGCTGTAACGTTACAAAGTTATTGTCAGATTCAAACTTCTGGGATTAATAACTCAAAAGCAAAACGTTATTATTACTGTAAAACACAAACGATGCAAGACGTCCTCTAAGCTCAACTAATTATAATGTCTTTCTCTGTATATGTTCAGCAGGCTGTGTGACGACAGCAGGGAATAATAAGCGGAATACTTGAGGGAAAAGAATGCAATACCTTCACTCTGATACAGTGCATTGCAGTTATAAGTGGAATTTAGAGGACGTTTCATTTTTTCTTTCTTCTTTTTTTTAAGATATTTTTTGGGCATTTTTATGCTTTAATGATAGTGTAGAGACAGAGTTGAAATGCGGCAGAGAGGGGAGTGACATGCAGAGAACGACCGCGGGCTGGAATCGCAGCTGGCCGAGGCCCATAGGGGGGACGCCCTACCAACTGAGCTAAAGGCGCCCCCTTATTTTCTCTCTTGGGCCCCTAATACTGAACTCTTGTTAGTATCAGTTACGTTTTAGTTCTGCACATTGGATTTGCGATGATTCGAAAAATATAGAATACCTACCGTCTTGTGCTTTAAAAGTGACTGTAGTTGAGTGCTGCCCTCGGCTTCAGTAGAAATATGTGACATAAATATTGAACAGTTTGTCGTCTGTCGTAGCTGCGTAACAGGGCCAAAGCTTTCGGCTCCTGCCTGTGTGTGTGTGGCTGGATATGAAGGCAATGGAACCTACTGCAAAGGTAAAGATATGCACACACACACACGCGCGCACACACACACACACACACACACACACACACAGACACACACACACACGCGCGCACACACACACACACACACACACACACACACAAAAAACACACACAGACACATCCTTCACAAAACTTATGAATTCTTTCTTGTGTGTCTCAGAAATGGATCTGTGCAAATTGTCTAACGGTGGATGTTCATTTAACGCCAACTGCACCAAAGTGTCTGGAGGGGAGAGGACCTGCGCCTGTAGAGAGGGCTACACTGGAGACGGGCTGTCATCGTGTCTGGGTAGGTTGTCCTGTGTGGTGTTGTGGGGTGTGTGTTGTGTGTGTGTGTGTGTGTGTGTGTGTGTTGTGTGTGTGTGTGTGGGGTGTGTGTGTGTGTGTGTGTGTGTGTGTGTGTGTTAGTAGTAGTTGAGTCCTCCTTGACCTTCCTAATGTCTTACTAAGGCCTTGGAAAATCTTAAAATATTAGACATTTTGTAAATTCTAAACGTTTAATTTCTCTAAATGTGGAGCCCAGGTGGGTCATGGTGGGAATATTTATTTACTTTAGTTTGTATTAAACTTTCATTATATCACAACTGTTCAGAATCATGTCAGGCAGTGGCGAAGTGGGTAGGGAGATCGCCTCTGGAGTGCAGGGTCGGAGGTTCGATCCCCCATCAACCCGCCACATGTCGAAGTGTCCCTGGGCAAGACACTGAACCCCAAATTGCTCCCGATGGTTCAGAGAGCGCCTTGCATGGCAGCTACTGGCATCGGTGTATGAGTGTGTGTATGAATGGGTGAATGTGGTAAGATATGTAAAGCGCTTTGGGGCTGAGAAAATCGGCTAGAAGGCGCTATATAAGTCAAGTCCATTTACGTCAATTTAAATTGACATGTGACGCTGTTTAAGATCAATCAGGTTTTTTAACAACTTTAAGTTATGGCTTTCATTGCTGCTGTAAGGAGTATCTATAGCATGTATCCATCCCTATATAGTGTTACTGAGAAAGGAATAATACTGTATATCCAAACACATTAATAGGGAATTATCATTTATTTTTTTGCCAGAAATTTTAAGTTTTGAGTTTCGTTCTTAGCTTAAAGAAGCAGAGAGAAACCAAATTGTATTTAGAACATAGAACTATTCTGAATAACAAGTTGTATCTGTCATAAATATAAGTTTCCAACCTGTTGTGTGTTGACAGAGATTAACGGCTGCCTGTTCAACAATGGAGGGTGCCACGTGTCAGCCAACTGCATCAGAACAGGCCCCAACATTGTAAGGAAACCCATAAACATTCAACTGTATATAAAAAGTCAGCTGGGCACTCTGGTTTGCAAACTGAAAGGGAAGAGGTTTAGCCAGTTACCTGCTCAGGGAAACACCTCTCTTATAAAACTGACTTTGTGTGTACACAAGAAGACTGGGACTACATTGTCTTTTATTGCTCCACCAAAGAAACAGCAGTAGGTCCTCACTATCCGCCACCTGTTGAAAAATACAGTGTTTATACACAGCCTAGGCTCTGAAAACGACATGTTGCTGTACTGTATACGGTGGCTCCTTTGTTTATTAACACAAGTCATTTTTCTCAGTGCACACTTAGTATACACAGGTAGCATAGCAGATCATGACTTCACCTTAAAGGAGAAATGATTATTCAAAGTGTTGAGGGAGGGAGGGGCGGAGAAAGAGGGAGGGAGGGAGAGAGAGAGAGGGAGGGAGGGAGGTGCGGAGAAAGAGGGAGGGAGGGAGAGAGAGAGAGAGAGGGAGGGAGGGAGGTGCGGAGAAAGAGGGAGGGAGGGAGGGAGAGAGAGGGAGGGAGGGAGGGAGAGAGAGAGAGAGAGAGGGGAGGGAGGAGAGAGGAACAGGTGGATGAAGTGATTGAATGTCTTCTCTTGTGTTCTCTTCTCACAGACGGCCTGCAGGTGTAATACGGGCTTCCAGGGATCAGGGCGCTACTGTTACCCCATCAACCCCTGCAGAATAGTATGTACAGTATACGTGTCCTCTGGCTGACTCTCATGCAGACGTCTGACTCTAATTTAAAAATTTGAATAATAATAACAATAACAACATTAACAATAACAAAATTTAAAAATAATAATAATAATAATAATAATAATAATAATAATAATAATAATAATAATAATAATAATAATATAATAATAATAATAATAATAATAATAATAAAACATTGACATTGGTAAAATAAAACAAACAAAAAACGTTATGTGAGTATTTCTTGTTTCTCTTCAGTTAAACACCTGTAGTAATTGTATGGCAGCAGGTTTATACTGTATGTTGCATCTGCAGTTTAAAGATAAAAATAAAAACATCTTATGCACACAGCCGGGTATATAAATTGATTATTCACATATCCCCACTGTGAGCTGTTCCACACAGATCACAAGTATATTGTTCTTTTTTATACTCAGTTATCATGAGGAGGTTTCTTTAACTTTCACTTATTGTCAAAATCTCCCAACAAGACCATTACATCTGGATATCCTTGGTTAGGTTGGGAAGATCACTCCAACTCAACTTGCTGTTTAGAATTGTTTTATAAACTTTAAAATTGTTTTGTTTTTATTGTTTTCCTCAAGGCCAGCATGTTTGTTGTAGACTCACTCAGTTAATCAGAGACATAATCAATGAATTCCTATTCTTTGACTGCAATTAAAGATTAATTTGTGTGTGTGTGTGTGTGTGTGTGTGTGTGTGTGTGTGTGTGTGTGTGTGTGTGTGTGTGTGTGTGTGTGTGTGTGTGTGTGTGTGTGTGTGTGTGTGTGTGTGTGTGTGTGTGTGTGTGTGTGTGTGTGTGTGTGTGTGTGTGTGTGTGTGTGTTTGTGTGTGTGTGCAGAATAATGGCGACTGCAGTAGGCACGCTCGCTGTGAGTATCTGGGTCAAGGTCAGAGGAACTGCACCTGCCTCAGAGGACATGTGGGCGACGGTTTGGACTGCAGAGGAAACACCAACAACGTGAGTCACTTGACCAAAGACTTCTGACCTCCCCCACACACGCACACACACAAACACACACACACACACACACACACACACACACACACACACACACACACACACACAAACACACACACACACACACAGAGGCGGGTGGGGACAAAGATAGTTTTTAAGGTTGTCAAACTCATTTTCACGAAGGGCCACTCTGCGAAAAGAGAATCAGGTCAGACATGTGGTTTACTGTCATTTAGGAATCATGACCCAGCACCAGTGTTAACTATAAATGACACTTTACATTGGTAATGAAATGCCAGCCACCATTGAAAATGAAAAGTGTGGGCTATCAGCAGCTAGCTAACGTTAGCTAGTAAGCTATATTGTAACTTAAGGAAAAAGTTAGAAACCAGATAATGTTAGCATTCATCCTTAGACACCTGACACAATCAATCATCCAAAATTAGCATGCTATTTAGCTACATAGATCATAGATCAATTCATGGCTTAAAATCCTGAGCTGTGGAACTTTCAGCAGACATTCCTCGCTGTAAGCTACGCGACTGTACTAACTGTCGAAAGCATGTGTAGCCAGTGTTGCCAACTCTTCAGTAAGGAAAGTAGCTATTGGCTGTCCAAAAAGTCGCTAGAAGTCGACAGATGACGTCATCGCCTAATTTGCATATTTGTGGACAGGGGTTTTATACAGTAATATTTGAATAGATGAGGTTCTAGTGTTATGAACGTGACAATCGCATAAACAACCAACGTGGTAATGTTAAGTCTAGCAGTAATCATACAGTGGAGGAAATAAGTATTTGATCCCCACTGATTTTGTAAGTTTGCCCACTTACAATGAAATGAGTGTTCTATAACTTTAATGGTAGGTTTATTTTAACAGTGATAGACAGAATATAAAAAAGAAAATCCAGAAAATCACATAAAAAAAAGATATACATTATTTTGCATTTCATTGAGGGAAATAAGTATTTGATCCCCTACCAACAATAAAGGATGCTGGCCTCCACAGAACAGTCCTTTAACTTTAAGAAAGTTCTCCTGATCTCAACTCGTTACCTGTATAAAAGACACCTGTCGTTAACTCTATAAAAGACACCTGTTCACAGAATACATCAGACTACAACCTCTCAATCATGGGCAAGACCAAAGAGCTGTCTAAGGACATCAGGGACACGATTGTAGACCTGCACAAGGCCGGAATGGGCTACAAGACCATTGGCGAGAAGCTGGGTGAGAAGGAGACAACTGTTGGTGCGATTATTAGAAAATGGAAGAAGCACAAAATGACCATCAATCTCCCTCGGTCTGGGGCTCCATGCAAGATCTCACCTCGTGGGTATCAATGATCATGAGAACGTTGAGGGATCAGCCCAGAACTACAAGGCAGGAGCTTGTTAATGATCCCAAGGCAGCTGGGACCACAGTCACCAAGAAAACAATAGGTAACACACTGCGCCGTAATGGCTTAAGATCCTGCAGCGCCCGTTAGGTCCCCCTGCTCAAGAAAGCACATGTCCAGGCCCGTCTGAAGTTTGCCAATGAACACCTTAACGACTCAGAGAATGATTGGGAGAAGGTGATGTGGTCAGATGAAACAAAGATTAAGCTATTTGGTATTAATTCAACACGCTGTGTTTGGAGGAAGAGGAATGCTGAGTATAACCCCAAGAACACCATCCCCACCGTCAAGCATGGAGGTTGAAGCATTATGCTTTGGGGGTGTTTCTCTTCTAAGGGGACAGGTCGACTTCACCGCATCGAGGGAAAGATGGATGGGGCCTTGTACCGTGAAATCCTGGCTGACAACCTCCTTCCCTCAGTCACTAAACATGGGTCGTGGATGGGTCTTCCAGCATGACAATGACCCAAAACATACAGCAAAGGCAACAAAGTGGCTCAAGAAGAAGCACATTAAGGTCATGGAGTGGCCTTGCCATTCTCCAGACCTAAATCCCATCGGAAATCTGTGGAGGGAACTGAAGCTTCGAGTTGCCAAGTGACAGCCTCAAAACCTCAAAGATTTGGAGAGGATCTGCAAAGAGGAGTGGTCCAAAATTCCTCCTGAGATGTGTGCAAACCTGGTCATCAACTACAAGAAACGTCTGACCACTGTACTTGCCAACAAGGGTTTCTCCACTAAGTACTAAGCAATGTTTTGATAGGGGATCAAATACTTATTTCCCTCAATGAAATGGAAAAAAATTAATATATTTTATTTAGCGTGATTTTCTGGATTTTCTTTTTGTTATTCTGTCTTGCACTGTTAAAATAAACCTATCATTAAAATTATAGACTGCTCATTTCATTGTAAGTGGGCAAACTTACAAAATCAGTGGGGGATCAAATACTTATTTCCTCCACTGTACATGCTCATGGTTTAAAAAAGCACTGCATAACATTTTTAATTGCACTACTCGTAGTAGACTGTAGAATAGGTGGGAAAAGCTGCTAACTGCTAATAGTGATGCTAACGGAACACGAGCGGAGAGGTGTATCTCCTGCTCTGACCGCAGCTGGGAGGGACTGCTGCGCGAGGACCGGGCCGCCTGTCAGTGCTCTGGGAAGGGGGAAGGGCCGTGGAGGCTCCCGCTGCTCGTTGAGAAGCGTTAAAAGTTGCTTCGGCGAAAAAGTCACCAATTACACCAGAAAAAAAGCTAGATTTGTCGCTTGTCGCTTTTTTGAAAAAAAAGTCGCCAGGGGGGCTGAAAAGTAGCTAAATATAGCGACAAAGTCGCTAAGTTGGCAACACTGTGTGTAGCTACGGCACAGGCTCCACATGTAGAAAAAATAAATAAAAATTATTTAATTTTTTTACTACCTGGATTGATTCGCGGGCCAGATAAAAAATTTAAACGGGACGGATTTGGCCCGCTGGCCTTGAGTTTGACACATGTGTTTTAAGGGATTTGCTTTTGCGTGTTGGCACATGGTTTTATTTATTCAGGGAAGTTGGGATTAATTTTCTTTGCTTATGTTGTGTGTCTGTCTTACAGGAGATCTTCCGACAGCCTGAGAACGCCTTCTTCCGTCAAATGTTAACTGTGGGTCCCTTTAAAAATCAACTCAGTAAAATGATTCATGTGATGCTGTTTAAAAACATGGATGGTTTGTTGAAAAGACACACTTCTACAAGACACAACAGCTGACCAATAAGAGTTCATACTAACATTTTATGAGTATGACGCTTAGCCTACACATGATCAGATTAAAGTGATCGCGAAAATAGTAATGGTAATGGTTAAAGATTCACGTATAAAGAGACACTGGTGAAATCTAGCCTCAAAATAAATAAATAATAAATCAATTAAATGTTTATGAAACAGTCTAATTTTTCCTCTGATGATCATAAATGACCTGTAACATCAAACAAGACCATTAACGAACACAGCTTTTTTATTTAGTTATTATTTATACTTTTGCTTGGTTACGATCTCCCGAGGAACTCAGACAAACCGATTTACGACAGGCAGACTAGAATATCCTGTGTTTATGAACGGTATTAAATCAACGCTTACTTTGCCTCACCATCGTCATATTATTACCATTATTAATCTTACATAGACTAATAAAGATACATTACCTCTTCGCTTCATCACATAGATTTAATGTGTTTATTTTCTCTATGTTCCTCAGATGACAGACGTCCCTCGTACTCTAATAAAAGACAGTCCGTCCACTGTGTTTGTTCCTTTGGAGAAAACAAACAACCAATCCATTGTGGGTACCACGTCTGCTGTTTGAATATTAACTTATAAATGTAACAGTTATCATTTTAAACCTGCAGTGTGTAGAATTTTGGGTTTTATTTCCTAGCAGATTTTGTAGAAAGTAATTATAATATCCATAAGTACATTTAATTTAGTGCATAATAGCTGAAAAGAATGTTTTGAATTATTATTTTTTCCTTTAGAAAGGGTCTCATATATGTTCATATTTCTGCATATTTTGGACCAAGGCCTAGTGCCGACATCTTGAAAATGTCATAGTTGGAATGTCATCAGGTGCATTGTTTAAAATGTAGAATTGTTCTTGTCCTTGAAGGCCGCTGTAGCTTCTGTTATTATTCGAAAGGGTTGGGGTTACCCAGGGAGTGTTGCATTCTAGAACTTTGTAGAACTTTCTTGATGATGTCATATTACACACTGCACCTTTAACAAACCTATCTTGGTGCATCTTTATTAATTATTTATCATTTACAAGCTGAATCACTATATTGATCATATAATAACGAGGTATTTTTGCTAGGTGGATGAATGGAACCTTTATGGTCGTCTTAGTGACCTGGTGCGTTACCACACCGTCTCCTGTGAGACTTTGACCTTTAATGACCTCACCACCACCAAGCAAGTTGTCTCAGCGTCGGGACACACACTGCAATTCAGCGTGAAGCAGGTAACACAGACAGACAGACAGACAGACAGACAGACAGACAGACAGACAGACAGACAGACAGACAGACAGACAGACAGACAGACAGACAGACAGCCAGCCAGACAGCCAGACAGACTGACTGACTGACTGACTGACTGACACAATGTTGCCTTTTCAGGATTGTTAACAAATAGATATTGGAATTAATAATATACAGAATCCAATCTATTTATCTTAATTAGCTGGATGGGATAGATAGATAGATAGATAGATAGATAGATAGATAGATAGATAGATAGATAGATAGATAGATAGATAGATAGATAGATAGATAGATAGATAGATAGATAGATAGATAGATAGATAGATAGCATTTGTGTTGTCATTGCATATAAAACACAATGACATTTTGTTTGCAGCACCACTCCAACTAAACTTTAATCCCCCTTTCTCCTGCCCTTTCTCTCTCTCTCTCTCCCTCTCTCTCGCTCTCTCTCTCTCTCATCTCTCTTCTCTCCTCTCTCCTCTCTCTCTCTCTCTCCGTTCAGGGTGTGGTCTGGATCAACAACAAATCTCGGATTGTGAAGAGCGACTACATGACATTTCAGGAGTGATTCACCACGTGGACACTATACTGACGCCCTACACACTGCAGGACAAACCAATACTGCGCTCTAACATGGTGCACAGCTGAGATTTGTTGAACTTAAATGAATGTAAATCATTGATTGACTCTACTCACGGAATGTGAACATGGACAGACACGATGCCAACAGTGACATGAGCAACCTTTTCTCTGCGCTGTTTATGATTTTGGAAAACCTCACCTCTGCAGCTGCGTTTTATGGATACAGCCGCTTCTACAAACTCATAGAGGTAAAAAAAAAAAAAAAAAAAACGTACACACAACACACATTTACCCCTCCACCACTCATACATGTACACATTACACCCGTTATTTTAAGTACTTTTCTTTTTCTTAAATTGTTTTAGATATTTTTTTGGCATTTTTCATGCATTATTGATAGTGTTTAAGAGAGAGAGGTGAAATGGGGCAGAGAGGGGAGTGAGCTAAGGGCGCCCCTAAGTACTTTTCTTTGACAATATGCCTGTATCACTCCTTATCCGCCTATAACTACTATGGGGAAAAAAATCCACTGTGGTGGCCGATGTACAGGAGACCCAGGTTCGAGTCTGGCCCGTGGTCGTTCTCATGTCATTCCCCTCTCTGTCCCATTTCATCTCTCAGTGTCTCTCCAAGTATCAATAAAAGCAAAAATACCCCCAAAAAATCTTTAAATAGATTATTTTGGGGCGCCTTTAGCTCAGTTGGTAAGGCGTCCCCCTCCCGGGCCGGGCCCAGCAGCAGACCCAGGTTCGATTCCCACCCGCGGTCGTTCTCTGCATGTCACTCCCCTCTCTGCCCCATTTCACCTCTGTCTCTCTGCACTGTCAATAAAGCATAAAAAATGCCAAAAAAATATCTTAAAAAAAAAAATATATAATTTTTTTAAATCTCCAACACAACACAAGTAGTGACTACAGTATACGTATAGTGATCTGTGCTATTTGCTCATTGTGCAGGATGCAGGGTTACTGCCTGTGCTCCAGATGACATTCCCCTCTCTGTCCCATTTCATCTCTCAGTGTCTCTCTAAAACTGTCTCAATAAAAATTCAAATGGCCCAAAATATTTTTTAAATAAAAATTAAAAAAATATCTCCAAACACAGGTAGTAATCTGCTCTTTACTCATTGTGCAGGATGCGGGGTTACTGCCTGTGCTCCAGATGCCCATCCACCAGCCCTTCACCATGTTCTGGCCCACAGACGCAGCTCTGAACGCCCTGCCAGCGGAGAGGACGCGCTGGCTCTCCAGCCCCGACAACCAAGACCAGCTGGCTGCCATCGTCAAGGCTCACATCGTACGCAGCACCAAGGTAGGAGGAGCGGGAGTTGTTGTTGTTTGGTTTTTTATGATTTTTATGATGATTTTAGGCTCTGTAAGGTGACCTTGGGTGTCATGAAAGGCGCCTCTAAATTAAATGTATTATTATTATTATATTATTATTATTATTATTGTTTATTTTGTCATTAAAAACAACAATTTTAAACACATCACATTGTACAACTCATTAAACAACAAACAGTGACTGAAAAGGATTAGGCTGAAGTAAAAGCTTGTTTATGTCTATGCTATATTCTTATCAGTTGAATCTACCCACCACAAAAGAAATAAAGAAGTCAAGATACATAAGTAAGACATATATCAAAGGAATATATTAGTTCATTGCGCCCCTTAAGTAAACTGTTTGAAAAGTACCTGTATAGTGCTGTAAGTAAAGGTCAATGAGTATTCCTTCATGTATTTTCTCACTTAATGGTTTTGTCTGTAAAATGTCTGAAGAATGTCAAATTTTCAATCGCCCTCTCGCAAACTGTGTGTGTGGTGTGTGTGTGTGTGTGTGTGTGTGTGTGTGTGTGTGTGTGTGTGTGTGTGTGTGTGTGTGTGGTGTGTGTGTGTGTGTCTGTTTGCAGGTGATGGGTCTCAGTCAGCCGGATAGATTCTCATCTTTGCGCACCATGCACGGATCCGTCATCAAGTACAGCTGTGACAAGAACTTGGTGGTGAGAGCACACACACACACACACACACACACACACACACACACACACACACACACACAACACACACACACACACACACACACACACACACACACACACACACACACACACACACACAACCCTCTCACCAACAACATTTAATTTGACATTTGATCAATTACAGTTTAAGTTAACTAGCAAAAACTAAACCAAGATGTGTTTATTTCAGTTTCCAACTTTGATCATTTTCCAGGAATATAGCAACCTTAGTCAGTTTGCTTCATCAGCATGAGATTGACCCACAGAGGAAAATCTAATTCTAGTGACCAACAGCAGATCATATTTCACTGTATTGAAAGTGTGTGTGTGTGTGTGTGTGTTGTGTGTGTGTGTGTGTGTGTGTGTGTGTGTGTGTGTGTGTGTGTGTGTGTGTGTGTGTGTGTGTGTGTGGTGTGTGTGTGTGTGTGTGTGTGTGTGTGTGTGTGTGTGTGTGTGTGTGTGTGTGTGTGTGTGTGTGTGTGTGTGTGTGTGGTGTGTGTGTGTGTGTGTGTGTGTGTGTGTGTACAGGGGGCCGTAGTGATTAATAATAACGCAGCCCGGTTGGTGGATCGCTTCATGAACTTCAAAGAGGGTTTGGCGTACGGCATCGACCAGTTACTGGAGCCACCGGGCCTCGGAGCGCACTGCGACACCCTGGAGAACAGAACCACATACGTTAGTACTGCTAAACTTTTACTTTTTAACACTACTTACTTTTAATAATACTTATTTTTAACACTAAGATACTGTTTGAATTCTCACAATGCAAATATTAATGTACTGCTAATTAAATGACTGAGTTAAGGACACTCTAAGCAGCAACACAATCTCTAAACATCTTCTACAACAAAGTGTTTCACGAAGAAACATTTATGAATTTCACTTTCTGGACATAATTGGGCCTTATACAGCTACTACCATTACTACTTTTGACTCATTTGCAAATATGGAAACTAAAATGTTATGATTATGTCCATTATTATTATTATTATTATTCATAGGCCTCAAAACTAAAAAATCAGGTAAAGACAGTTGCCTTGAGATTTTGCGTTTTCCTAACTTTTTAATTTGTTTTACAGTGTACCCAACATTACACTGCTGCTATTATGTATTTGATTCCCGCCTTGGTCCTCGTGTTGGAAGCTGGACTAAATCTTTCAGTTTTTTTAAACATTTTTCAGGGGCGCTGTGGCCGCTGCATCTTCCCTCTCTCCTGCCCCTTCAGACACTCGACACGGTGAGATCTGCTCAGAGATCTGAACATTAACAACTTGTTTATTATACATTTAAACCACCAGAAATAACTGTCAGTCCTGGCTCCTTCCTCCCAGGGAAAGACAGAGCCGTGTATGAACTCGCGCTCACGGTACGGGGGCGGATACTCACGCTGGTACATCGACCTGGATGATGCCTTCAGTCGGATGGGCTGTCGGAAAATTTGTCAGTTTCCTTCGTGGGTCCAAAAGTGCTGCAAGAACCACTACAGCCGAGACTGTCAAGGTAGGGATGGAAGGAAGGAAGGAAGGGGGGAGATAGGTATGGCAGGCTGGTATGGCAGGCGGTTAAAACATTTAATAAGAAGTCTGGATATGTTTTATAGATATCCATAATTCAATTCTTCCTTATGACAGTTAGAGATATGGATAGTCAGAATCTAGATTTTTAAATTGTATTTGCACATTATAAACAAAAAACATAGGCAACATACTGTAAATATAACATGTATAGATCAGATCAAAAAAGAAAACTGATTGTGCAAGTGAGATATAAAAAAACTAGAGGCTTGTTAAGGAAGGAGTTGCAGAAATTCACAATTCAGTTTTGACTATAATCTAAATAAGGTTGCCAATACAAACCCCATACACATGAATGGAATAAGTGATGTTATTTCTCCTAGGAAGAATGTCATGATAACTGTAATTCAGTTTTGACTTGTCAAAATGTAACTACTATGTTACTACTCAATATTATGTTGTTGATATCTGTTATTTTAATTCCGGATATCATATTTAGCCATTAAGTGTTACAACTGCTTGCCATTCAAGCACTCATCCAGACCTCTTGGACTGGATGAAAATAGCCGTATCGTTTATGGAGCCACACATGTAAATGGCGCAAGACGAGACATCATTCAAATCTGGGTTTCATCCCCTGGAGGGCAGTAATGGGATCAGGACATTTCAGGGCAATTTCACATCAGATATTTCTGGTGCATGAGATGAAGGCTTTCTGTCTGCAAGTTGCTGCACCAAAAACACCAATCGAAATCATCATTTGGATTTTGTAGATTAATTATTGAGTAGATCTCCCTTTGAAGGGGGCGCCCTTAGCTCAGTTGGTAGGGCGTCCCCCCCCATGGGCCTCGGCCAGCAGGGACCCGGGTTCTATTCCGGCCAGCGGTCGTTCTCTGCATGTCACTCCCCTCTCTGCCCCATTTCAACTCTGTCTCTCACTATCATAAGATAAAGCCAACAAATATCTTAAGATCTCCTTGAAGAGCTTGTAATAAATAAACTTTGAATTTTACAACAACCTGACCTGAGGCAGTTATGTGATTGGGTATGTGTGAAAATGTGCAATTCAAGAAACACTTGGCAACGGGGTAGTGGAGGGTTTACACAGGTTTATGTGGTATACCAACTTCTAACTGACTTCTAACACACTGATGTTTATCATTTAGTTGCCTAGTGTGCTGCAAGAAATGCTTTTTCCTAAAGTAGCGAAGGCATCGTCTCTGGCATAGACTGAAAAAATTGATTGTAAAACTGCCCAACTCTGCCTCTGAATGGCTATTACTCATTTAGGCATGAAGATTGGTGATTTCTTAGCGTCTGGGTAAGAATTATAGGAAAAGCTAATTAGAGTCAGAAAAAAATGGCGGTCAAGCTTTTGCACCTGTGGCATGTCAACCTTCATATAAAGTGAAGTGAGTGAATGGAATAAGGAATAGATGGCTCAAAATGTATATTTATGCATTTGTTTTACTCAAGCATTGATGACAATATGCAGTATGTGGCTAATATACATTTCCTAATGATAAGCAACACAATTTAAGGGCAAATGTATACTAGCGACCGACATTTTTGGCTGAACTTAATGTGCAAGAGTATGATTGGTTTTGTCAGGTGTCATTTTGTTTTCATGGCGTAGCAGAAGCAAAAGTGTCCCAGGAAGACAGGCCCTCTTAAAAAGATTTTAGTTACACTTGTGTTTGAAAAATCAAATGTCAGCCAATAGAAAGAGTAGTTGGCACTGTGTCCTTTTTTTAAAATGTGCTTTCTTTGTGTGTGGACATGTATTTTGACCGCACCCCTCTCCCTGTGTGTGTGTGGTAGTTTGTCCAGGTGGCGTTGAGGCCCCTTGTAGTAACCGCGGTGACTGTGACGACGGTCTGCGTGGCTCGGGGAGATGTAAATGCAACGAAGGCTTCAGAGGACAAGCCTGCGAGCTGTGTGTGCCCGGATACTACGGACTCAACTGCACAGGTACAGTAGACCAAAACACACCGTCCCGTTAAGATCAGATTTTTTTTTTAGTTTTGTTGTTAACATTTGCTACTGACCAAACAAAGTCATCATGTTATAGGAGGACTTAAGTGATATTTTTGTTTGTTTGTATAAGTGTTAAATCTCTTTATATTCATACAGCAACCACTTAAACAGCATGCACAGTTCATAACACAGGTCTCCAAGACCTTCAACTTTGCAGTAATTGCCAGTCAAAATTTGAAGTATTCCGCTCGTTTTATCCAATCCGGAGACAGAGCGCTATAAAGAGGTGTGCCGTGAATGATGACTCACTGCTTTCCATCGCGTCACTATCTGACAAAGACGGCTGTGTGTTCATGTGGTGGTGATGTAGGGACGAGGGAGGGGACTGCTAACTGCAGTCACTAACAGGAAGTCAGCTAAAAGGCCCATATCACTTACTTCTCCTTTAATGTCTGCTGTATTTGTCTTTGTCTTTGTGTCTATTTTCATTCTGTGGATATGAGCGTTAACTTTGGTGTGGTAACGGAGCCTACGCCAACGTTGCCACAGTTACAGTTATAGCGCCTTAACAGCAATAAGTTCTCAACTGTTCTTTTATACCATCGTTTAATATCGTTTTACCCCTCAAATCCCACTCAACCAAACAAAATAACAATCTGAAGTCGGCAGACAGTCCCAACCCCAATCAGCACCACTGCAGTCTGTCGCCATAGCAACGCTCCAGACCGACCAACACACAACTGTGTGTGTGTGTGTGTGTTCCAACTCGGAATGAACCTTCACAGCTCCCTTCACTCACGGGGAGTTAGTTAGATATATAGATACATCTATGGGTTGCGCAGAAGTGTTTAATAAAGAGTGGAAGTTACTAAAAGTCAATTGATAAGAATAAAGGTAAATTAGATTAAATGAAAATTCTGAAGATTACTTACTCCCAGGGAGGATTTCAT